>JAFVLL020016806.1:0-81796 GCA_021397915.2 Tor tambroides
TCTTTCAGTCCCACTGAAGCCCACTGTGGGGAACAGGCTGTGAGGCAGCAGTAAGAGCTGAGTGAATGGACTGATTCTGATGCTTCTCTCTCTGTGTGTCCTAACAGCGCTCTGCACAGGCAGCAGTGGAGGACAGTGAGAGGATCTTTACTGATCTGATCCGCTGCATTGAGAAAAGCCGCTCTGAGGTGACACAGCTGATCAGAGATCAGGAAAAGGCTGAAGTGAGTCGAGCTGAAGAACAACTGAAGCGACTGGAGCAGGAGATTGAAGATCTGAGGAGGAGAGACGCTGAGCTGGAGCAGCTTTCACACACAGACAATCACATCCATTTCCTCCAGGTAACAGAGATCTGACAAACAGGACAGTGGTCTTTAGGATAAGAAGAGCATGTTTTACAGAGATTGTGTTTCTATCAAATGTTTCTGTGTTTAGCTGGCATTTCTCTTGTGTCTTTGTGTCTATGTAGAGTTCCCAGTCTCTCTCTGTTCCTCCTGGATCTACAGATTCACCTAGCATCACTGTCAGTTCTCGTCTCTGTTTTGATGATGTTGGTAAATCTGTGTCTGATCTAAGAGAGAAACTGGAGCATTTCTGCAGAGATGAGATAAAAAAGATATCTGCTAGAGGTAAAATACTGGAGACACTTGCTTTTTGAAATAAGTCAAATATCAATCAGTTTAATGTGTATTGAAGTGAACATGGACTTGTTTAAATGTGTTTTCACTGGGGATGTTGGTTGGTTTGCTTAGTGAGATACATCCAGATCAGTCCCACTCATGAATATGAGAGCAGGAAGGAGTTCCTACAATGTAAGTAACAAGATTAGCAAGTGCGTGCACACACACACACACACACACACACACACACACACACACACACACACAAACAAACAAGCTACTGTCTGTACATTTAAACACTGTGAACAACAAAGGTGTTCACTGATGAATCAAATAAATATCCAAAACTGGATGTTTTGCCAGTGACTGACTGCTGAAAGTTGAAATAGACTTTTTCTCTGATTCCTGCAACTTATTAAGAAAACATGAAATATATGTTTCAGCTAGCATGCTGTTTTACTGAATAAAATTAAGATGATTCAGTTGATATATTCTTTCCCTTTCAGATTTCCAGCGATTCACTCTGGACCCAAACACAGCACATAAACGCTTCTGTCTGTCTGAAGGGAACAGAGTGTTTACTGACACTCATATAAGCCAGCCATATCCTGATCATCCAGAAAGATTTGATCCTTACCTTCAGGTGTTGTGTAGAGAGAGTGTGTGTGGATGCTCTTACTGGGAGGTTGGATGGAGTGGACATAATTGGTTGAGTATAGCAGTGTCATATAAGAGTATTGGCAGGAAAGGAGACTGTGCTGAAAGTAGAATTGGAGCTAATAAACATGCCTGGTCTTTGATGTGCTTTCCTCACAAATGTCAGTTCTGGCACAGTAATGTACCGACTGAACTCCCTGCAGTCCCCTGGCCCTCTAGAATAGGAGTGTATGTGGATCACGGTGCAGGAACTCTGTCCTTCTACAGCATCTCTGACAAAATGAGCCTCATTTATAGAGTCCACTCCACATTCACTCAGCCTCTCTATCCTGCATTCTGGGTAGATCAAAATAGATTAAGTGTGAGACTGCTTGATCCTTAATTTAGATGGTATAAAGGTTCTACCAATAATAATCCTGTATCACAGGGTTTGAGTTTCAGATTAATATAAAGGTTGTAGTGGAAGACCGAGGAAGAAAATAGGAATAACCTAATACATGCTATGTATTCCTACTGTGATTGTTTGAGGCTGATCATGTTATGTTTTTTACATTATTTGTTGATGGAAATGTCTTCATTAACCCTCTGGTGTTGTTCGGTCATTTTAGACCAGAAACAAAATGTTTCAAATTTTTAAAAATCGCTACTTCATTGGAATGGTACGAAACTTGGTGACTTTTATGGCAGTTGCTATGTGACCACAAAAAAAAAAAAAATCGTGGAATTGATTCGAAAAAGCTAAATGGTCAAAAAATGACTGCCATTTGAAATGAATGGGAAATATGCCAAAATATGAAAATACAGAGAATTTTTTGTGTGTACAATCTACACATTATTCATGATGCAGAAAAAGAGTGCACAGCAATAAAGGGGTGACACTCCAAAATATCAAGAGTGCAAAATAGACACACTCCAACCCCCCCCCCCCCCCCCCACAGACACACATATATGAACTAGTGTGACTATAACACAAAGCATTTTTCTGCAAATGCATGAATTAAAATTAATAATTTGGCCAAAAATGCTGTCAAAACAAAGACACCAAGGAAGGGGTGACACACTAAAAGAGTACAAAACAGACACACACACTCAAACACACAATCACTTACACACACTCACAGACACACACACACACACACACACTATTATACACACACTAATTCTTTCTAACAAAACAATATGGCAAAATTGAGCCAGAAGACTCAAATAAGAGGTTGAAATCAGACCTTAATCTCTGATAAAGCATTCCTGGTCATTTTTGTTACAATTTTGTTGAATTTTATTGTTATGTGTAACAAAATGCCTTTCTCTGTGTTCAGGTTTGACTGTAGTAAAAATTAATGCAAAAACTAGCATTTCAAACCAAAATTTCAAACAAAAAAATCTAAACCTTTACAAAAAGTTGTTTTTGAGAATGTCTAAATATATATCCAGATCCACAACTTAATAAAAATAAGTATTTATGCCTGAAAAGCACTAGAGAGTTTATAAGCCTTTTATATAGAGCTATATAGGAATCTAGTGGGTAAACCACTAAACCATGGGTAAACCATGGAATTGCAGATGTTTTTCTTTTTTTACTCTGACCAGATGGCACTAATCTGACTTCAAAAATTGGATTTTAAAGGCATTGCCTCTATTTTAACATGAAATACTTCCATAATTGAAAAATAATATCAAAATCTTAGTAAAAAAAAAAAAAAAATTGTATTATTTATTTTCAATGGGAAAAAAATGGATAATAATTATTGCATAAATATTAATTAGTACCATGAAATTCTCTCAAAATACAAAACCAAAAATATTATGTAACAAAAATATATTAGATTTATTTTACTGAAAACAAAAAAAAGTTACATTTCGGGTTAGGGTTACAGTTTTATTGTACTGAAAATAAAAAAAGTTACATTTCGGGTTCGGGTTACAGTTCAGTCAGTTTTGACTGCGAACAACACAAGTGTGACCCCCAAATGAACAATACCAGAGGGTTAATTTAGCACATTAAATATTGGTCAATATATCCTGTTTATGACATAGACAAAAAGACAAAGGGCCTTTTCTTGCAAGTGATGTAAATATTTATGTAAAAATACAACCATGATCGTGCACTTAATATTAAAACACAGATGACTGCTAATCACTTCTAATTCTGAACAAATTTGGTACATATATACATATGTGCTCCCTACAACTATCAAAATGTGATCTTTCTCTGTCGACATTCGATTTCACAAATAATTACAAAGAAATGACAAGTAACACATTGAATTAAATGTGAAATTTTGAAGTAGAAAGACTGAAATACTATTTTGTTTTAAAAGATTCTCCTGTGATCTTTATTTTATTTACAACTTTGATTTTTTTTAACAGTGTACACTTTTTAACATGTCAAATTAAATGTTGTGGTGTTTGTATGAAGCTGTGGAGATCATCCTTTATAATATTTTTTATGATTCTTTACTATTTAGTACTGGATAATTGAGCCATTGATGTTGCCATTGATTTCTCAATTACTCCACTTCCCATTAAATCAATTAGCAACAACAATCTTCTTAAGCAGAGCAAGTTAAACTTACTAAAACTTAAGCAAGTTATGTAGTGTTGGGGTTAGTGAAAGCCAGTTTGGTGTTTCTTTACTGGCAGCATTGAAAAAAGAACCACAGAAAAGGCAAACAGTGAAACCTTTATGTGTGGATCAGTAGGGCCTGCTGCTGGCATACATACACTCTCACATAGCCTAGACACTGAGTCACAGACTGAGAGAAGAAAGAGACAGTTGAAAGAAAATGAGGAAGAGATTTATTTTGTATAAAGAGAATCCTTTTATTTTCAATCAGGCACTGCCAGAACTACATCTGAAGTGATTGGTTAATCTGCACCAACTCCCAAACACATGCAGACAAATACAGTATATACTTGCTTTTGTGAGTGCTTTAGTGTTAGGTTACAGGTTGAAACATTACAAGGGTGTGTTCCAATGCACAAAGTTGTTTTAAAGGGTTTGTCCCTGTGAGACTCAGACTGTATGGTGTCAATAAAAAAAAATCATAACTGTTTTTTATCAGGCTGTTCTGGAGAGTCTAATCAGTTACAGGTTCCAAGCTTGGTATGGTAAACTCTCCGTACAATTAAAAAAAACAGACTTACATTGTCTGGATGGCCATGAAAATTGTGGATCTGACAGACTATCCGCCCCCCCTACAATGCAATTTTGATTTTAGTACACTCAGGTCACAGGGCCCAGAATTCCTAGCGACGGCCCTGGCCTTCAGGAAGAGTGCCCAAATGTCAGCTCGACCGGTTCAAAAACTCTTTTGTGCCTGCCTCTATTAGAATTTTGAACGACAAGGACAAAGGCCAGTGATTTGTTTCTGTCAGCATTGATTATCAAACAGTATGCATTGTTTTATATTATTTATTCTTATTTATTGCTTGTGCAATAGTGTTTTTTTTTCAGTTGTACAGTGTGACTCCTGATATAGTTGTCTACATGTCTTGCTCCCCTATGGTATGTTTTAAGCTTGATATATGTGATTTAGTTGTTTATGCTTGATTTGTATCCAGTATACACAAAACCCATGAAAAATTTCCCTTAAGGGACAATAAAGTAGGCCTGTATCGCATCGTATCTTATCGATAAGTGTTTCTCAACCCTGCTCGTGGAGCCCCCCGCCCCTTCCCTAATTGACAATAATTTAGTTGAACGCAGTTAACCAGCAGTTTGCTGAGCCTCACCTAGAGGGCCTCAGCATCCTTCCAAAAAGGCCAAAAGATGGCTTACAATTCTTTAATTATGTAAAAGTATTTTTAAATAATAATTTGAAAATATATATAAAACAATAACCTCTTATCAAGTTTATATTTCATTAGGTAGACAAATTTTAATATTTGAATCACTCTATCAATCTTTTGTCTGTCTGTCTATTTGAGGTGTGTCCTCAGAATAAAAATTCTATATCCTAAAATGGTTTGAAAAATATGTCAACAAATACATATTTTAAATGCTGCTGCGTATATCGGGCAATGATAAACAGTAGTGGCTGTGGGATAGTCTCCTCCTCTGCTGTGTGTGCGTTAGAAAAGCTTGAATGGGCCAAGTCAGTAGCCAAGTAGGTTAGTAATATAAACCTAGCTGTTGAGCAATATTTAACTTTCACTGAGCGAAATACACTGGGCGTGACTTTCTGAAAATCTTGGACACTCGCGTTGTTCGCGTTTTATCTCCTCATTTCTTGTCATATCTCCTATTGGACTCTGATGTTTAATTAGTGCGGTGATGACAAGCACTCTTTCACTTTTAAAGTAACAGTCGCAAACCTGGACGTGTCGTGTGAAGTGCTTCGTAAAGCCTATTTTCCTCCGGACCAGTCTTCTAGGTTTTCTCAGCCAGAGGCTCTTTGATAATGTTGGAGTGTTTGTTGACGATCTTTCTGGGCTTTGTCTTTGTGCTGCTGTTCTGCGCTTTCTGCGGACGCAGGCGGTGAGTTTTCTGATATTTTTTGCTGCTTGTTGGGAATGTAGCCATGTAGCCGATTTTTTTTTCTTCAATTTTTAATACGGATGAATAAGTTGTTTAAATGAATGTTTGTCTGTAATTGTGCTTATGTTTCTATGTGGAGCGTGTATTTATCTATAGACGCCTTTTGTTCAAATATTTGAAGAAACATGATGCATCCACAGATTCATGATTAGTCTGAATGTCCTAACAAGATGAAACTAAACGTTATAATCGTCATTCATCACTTAAAGTACATTTTAAGCCGCGTTGACAAGGAAGTGTCTGCTAAGGCGATATGAATAATTCACAGTAGGACAGGGAGCTTGTTTACTCTCAGTTTGAATTGAAATTTAACCTTTCCGACAAGAATATTTTCTTTCGAACAATGAACCGATTCAGTGACTCAATTACGTCATCGCGTTGTTCTCTAATAAAGCCATATGTAGAGGTATACATTACATGTTATTTATAAAGATGTTTATAATTTCATTGGTTCCAGTTCCATTTGTTGCAGCCATGATTTTGTTTATAAATCATTAAGTCATCTTAAATATAATTATTTAAGCAATAAGGTACGAGAGGCCGTGCTGTATCGTGAATAAATCACGGCTGAAGGGCGTTGTTAGGCACGACGCGAAGCGGAGTGCCTGCAACCCCTTCAGCCGTGATTTATTCACGATACAGCACGGCCTCGAGTACCTTATTGCTTTTATAAAACGGTTACCACACAATAAAACAATATTGAAACCAAACATTTATGTACTGAAATGTTACTTTTTTGAAGCAAGTTCGTTAAATGCTGTCCTTCCGCTAAAAAATAGTTCCTGACAGCAACAGTAAACGGCAAGAGAATGTTCTGAACATGCCTCATCTAATGGTTCTTAAATAAAAACAGAGAATAAGAACTCTTATCATCCGCTGTGTCATTTATTGTATTAACACCAATATGATATTTTCTCACACACATACATCTGCTTATCTCTCAGCATGAGAAAACGTCTGTCTTCCGTTTTTTAGTTTTAAAACAGACCGATTCGCGGCATGGGCGAGTTTGCAAGCGTCATTACCGTGTAAAATGATGGACATATAGACATCATACCTGAAAAAGAAAACTAATAAATTCAGTAATATTCCCTCCTCACTTCGGAAACTGTAGGCTTCCACACAGATGCGCACACACATCAACAAATTCGTGAGAAGCGTTTATTAGACTGGGGAAGGGCGTCGTCTCAAAATTAAAGATGAAAGATGCAACATAACAGCAGCAGGGGTCACTCGTACTTCATTAAATAAATAACAAACAGTTCATTCCGATTTTTTTGATGCTATATTATTGATTGTTTATGTTGCTAAGGGTTTTGCTCAGTGATACACAGAACGGTTGGGTGAAGCGGTCATAGCCGTGCTGTATCGTGAATAAAACACAGCTGCTGACCAATCAGAATCGAGGAATGGAACTAACCGTTTTATAAATAATTATATATTATATTTTATAATATAATTCTAACCAATCGTATCTGAAGTAGATCGTACTAGAGACCAATGGTACATGCATTGTGGACTGGTTTAAATGATTCGTTGAAAAGATTCGACTGAAAGAACGACTCATTCACGAATCGGGCATTATTTTGGAGCAAAGATCCTATACTGATTAAAAACCGATTGTTTGCATGACATGTTGAAACAAGGATGTGCATTCCCCGCTAGAAATTTTACGTTCCCAGAACGTTCTGAGAACGTCCCCGCTGGTGTCAAGGACGTCACCTGGTAACGTTCCCAGAACGTTCTGAGAAGGTCATGATGTCGAGTTCTTTAAAGGGTTAGGGGACGTTATTTGGGGGACCTTAGCAGAACTTTCAGGAACGTTTAGGGGACCATATTTTATTTGGAAATTTGATGTTCCCAGAACGTCCCCGCTGGTGTCAAGGACGTCACCTGGTAACGGAACTTTTAGGGAACGTTGCGCAAGGTCGCGAGAACGTCCCCTCCTACGTGGGTTACAACATAACTGAAGCACACTGCATGTAGCCTATTGCCACACAAGTTTTAAGTTAACTTGAAAATTAATAGTCTATCCGTACTTAATATGAGTATACAGGTGCATCTCAATAAATTAGAATGTCGTGGAAAAGTTCATTTATTTCAGTAATTCAACTCAAATTGTGAAACTCGTGTATTAAATAAATTCAGTGCACACAGACTGAAGTAGTTTAAGTCTTTGGTTCTTTTAATTGTGATGATTTATGCTCACATTTAACAAAAACCCACCAATTCAACAAATTAGAATACTTCATAAGACCAATAAAAAATTTTTTTAGGGAATTGTTGGCCCTCTGGAAAGTATGTTCATTTACTCTATATGTACTCAATACTTAGTAGGGGTTCCTTTTGCTTTAATTCAGCGTGGCATGGAGGGGATCAGTTTGTGGCACTGCTCAGGTGTAATGGAAGCCCAGGTTGCTTTGATAGCGGCCTTCAGGTCATCTGCATTGTTGGGTCTGGTGTCTCTCATCTTCCTCTTGACAATACCCCATAGATTCTCTATGGGGTTCAGGTCAGGCGAGTTTGCTGGCCAATCAAGCACAGTAACACCATGGTCATTGAACCAGCTTTTGGTGCTTTTGGCAGTGTGGGCAGGTGCCAAGTCCTGCTGGAAATGAAATCAGCATCTCCATAAAGCTTGTCAGCAGAAGGAAGCATGAAGTGCTCTAAAATTTCCTGGTAGATGGCTGCGTTGACTGGACTTCAGAAAACACAGTGGACCAACACCAGCAGATGACATGGCAGCCCAAATCATCACTGACTGTGGAAACTTCACACTGGACTTCAAGCAGCTTGGATTCTGTGCCTCTCCACTCTTCCTCCAGACTCTAGGACCTTGATTTCCAAATGAAATGCAAAATTTACTTTCATCTGAAAAGAGGACTTTGGACCACTGAGCAACAGTCCAGTTCTTTTTCTCCACAGCCCAGGTAAGACGCTTCTGACGTTGTCTCTGGTTCAGAAGTGGCTTGGTAGCCCTTTTCCTGAAGATGTCTGAGCGTGGTGGCTCTTGATGCACTGACTCCAGCTTCAGTCCATTCCTTGTGAAGCGCTCACAAGTGTTTGTATCAGCTTTGCTTGACAGTATTCTCAAGCTTTTCCTACCCAAATTCTTCCTTCCAGTCAACTTTGCATTTAATATGCTTTGATACAGCACTCTGTGAACAGCCACTCATTTATGTAATGACCTTCTGTGACTTACCCTCTTTGTGGAGGGAGTCAGTGATTGTCTTCTGGATCATTGCCAAGTCAGCAGTCTTCTCCATTATTGTGGTTTCAAAGAACAAGAGATACCCAGAACTTATCCTGTAGGGATGGTCATTTAATGAAACTCAAATGTAATATTCTAATATTTTGAGATACTGATTTTTGACTTTCGTGAGCTGTAAGCTCTAATCATCAAAATTAAAACAAAAAAACTTTTGAAATGTTTTACTTTACATGCAATGAATCTAAAATATATGAAAGTTTCACCTTTTGAAATAACTTTTTCACGACATTCTAATTTATTGAGATGCACCTGTAGTTTCTGTGCAGAGGCTTTTAGTCAGAGATTTACCCCACTATGGGCTGCAGTGTCTTTTCTTGTTCAGTTAGAGAGCTGCAGTCTCAAAAGGAAGTTTGGAGACCTTATTCCCAAAGGGCCACCCCATCCTTTTCTGGTCAGCCTCGAAAAGTAGGGCATGGGAGATAAGCATCAGCAGCAGTAGATCATTACACAGTATTCTCAGTAATTGAGTCCTGGCTTTGTCATTTTGTCAACAACACAAACTGAAACAACAAAGCATTTTGTTTAACAATTATATCATTGCTTTACCACAGAGAACATTATTAAGATAGCAAGTGAACTACGTGGTTGGGGTTTGTTTGAGCTTGTGTGTTTGTCTGAGAGAGTATTTTATAATGACATAGAATGGCAGTCTCTCAGACATTGTTGAAACAAGCATGTTAAAAAACATGACTGTTACATTGTGTTTGCATGCTGCAGGAAGGACGGTGAGCCCCCGCTGATTAAAGGCTGGATTCCATTTCTGGGAAAAGCTTTAGAATTCAGAAAAAACTCTCAGCAGTTTCTTACACAACTGCAGCAGGAGCATGGAGATGTTTTTACTGTACTTATAGCAGGTACATCTGACAAACACACACACGTTTACTTAGCATTATTTATACACATCATTTTTTCAAACGAGAACGTCTTCTGACTTGTAACAAAATGAACATTTTGTCATTTTTATCTGACTCTTGTACACACAGGTTTCCTTTTGCGCTTCCTCTCAGACACGCTGTTATGCAACACATGCTGACATAGTTATGGTAGCCTAATTAAAAAGATATGGTCCTGAAAGAGGTTGTGAGAATAGCTATTTTTGAATAGCTGATAAATAACATGGACCTTTTTTTAACATTAAGATTTAAGGTTACAGTTTTTATAAATGTAAAAAGCAAAGTGTATATTTTAGATGCTTTAATTCATCACCATTTTAGTTTTTCACATTTTAAATTACTTTATTTGTAGTTTATTTGATTAGTCCTGCAGTATGACAGAAGTTTTTACTAGTACAAATATTCCATGTCATTTTTCAATTAATTTGAGGTGATTTTTATTATTATATTTTGTACTTTTTTCTGGGTGGTTTCTAGGTGGTTTACTTAACAGAATCAAAAGAGTCCACCCTGTCTCAGCAAGTCTGATATTATGGTAGAGTACCTATATTTGTTCCTCCTTGGAGTTTTATTTTATTTTATTTTTTTATTTGTTTTGTTTGTGTGTTTTTATTTTATTTTTTCTTCTTGAGAATTGTAAGTCTGTAGCACCAACAGCAAGTTACAAGTTGTGGAATCTTTAGAGTTAGTTCTGAGTATGAATAATAGTGATGTTAGCAGACACCACTAAAATCATGCAAAAAATATACAACAAAAAATTATCTGAAGTAGAGCTTGTCAAACTGCTGGACACTGTGCATTATGTCATGACATACATCTATTTATTTTTGTGTGTTTCTTTAGGAAAGTACATAACATTCATAATGAACCCTCTCCTGTACCCATCTGTGATCAAACATGGGAAACAGCTGGATTTCCACAGGTTTTCAGACAGCGCAGCATCCAGGACGTTCGGTTACCCACCGGTCCAGAGTGGCCTCTTCCCTGGAATGAGTGACAGCATCCAGCGGAGTTACACTCTGCTGCAGGGGCCTGCCCTCGACCCGCTCACGTTCAGCATGATGGGAAACTTACAGCAGGTCCTGCGACGCCGTTTTCTCCCCAGTGAGGAGTCTGGGTCTGATGGCGATTGGCAAGAGGTGGAACTATATGAGTTCTGTAAATGCGTAATGTTTCAGACTACATTTAACACGCTATATGGACATTCGTCAAATCTGCGCCTGGATCAGCTGCGAGAGGACTTTGAGAAGTTCGATGCAACTTTCCCTTTATTAATGGCCCGTGTTCCCATCGCCTTGCTGGGAAAAACCAAAGAAATTCGTGAGAAGCTGACAAGATTTTTCTATCCTCAAAGAATGGCAGAATGGAGGGCTCCATGCAAGTTCATACAGACCCGAACGGCCCTGTTCCAGGAGTATGACACGCTTCAGGACAGAGATAAAGCAGGTGACTCACCCACGTGCATGCACACACACAAACATACACACTCATACAGAAAATCTAAAATCCTTCCTGCGGGGCCCACATAATATGATTGTGGAGTGTGTTGCTGATGGTAAATGTCACATCTACACAAGTATAATAATTTTCCCATCATGACATGAAGAACCCTGGTCTCCAGGTTTTGTGCACCAAAAGAGATTATTTAAATACTAAGTAAATGTACCACAAATGTCTCAGAAAAGGAGTGTTTGCACAGACTTTTTGCAGTAGTTTTAGAGGCAGCATAGATGCAGTCCTTAAGCATGTATTAACCAACAGCACTAAACAAATTGACACTTTAACCATATTTCTATTTAACTACACTTTGTCATATGAACAGTAAGTCAGTAACTAGTAACTACACAGAGTTAAGTCTCACAGTTAGTTGTAATCTGTATGGTTTTGATTCAATAAAATGAATTGGATCATAAGAGTAATTGGTCCAGGAATTGGACTTCACTAGTTGCGCTGTCTGTTTTGCGCTTAAGACCTACAGTAATTAGGGCCCTATGAAATCCATTTTACTTTTTGCTGAATTCTTTTTTCAATTTTAATTTTACATAGACTCTGTTTTAATGGTTAAATTAAATTGTATTAATAAAAAAGCATGCCAAAAATCATTAATTGAAATCATGACGCTTATACAATTTAACATAAATTTATTAAAAGTTGAACAAAAATGACATTTTAAGGGCTTATGAAATGTTGTATTTTTTTTTTTCTTCTCAGATTCAGTTTTATTTTTTAAACTAAATTCTGTGATTTACAGTAATTTTCTGGATTCCATTTTAATGGTTTCATGAAATTTTAGTAATCAAAAGCATCTCTAATTAATTTATTTTATAAAAAATAATTATTTTATTTTAAATTTGTTTTTCTTCAGAAATACTGTGGTGTATTATTCATTTTTATGGTAAATATTGCTTAAATTATGTTTTAATGCAAATTGTATTAGTAGCAATAGTAAAATTATACGCGTTATACAGTCAATTTTTTGATTCTGTCAGACACACTTTAGTTTCAGTTTTAGTTAAAATTTTTTTTTTTTTTTTTTTTTTTTTTTTGATTCTTCAAATTAAACTTATTCTTTTTTCATGTTGTTGCCAGGGCAGCATTAACTGTCAGACATTATTGCTGATTTGACTCGTTTTAATTAATCATAATCTTGACAAACCGCTTTGGAGATTTCGGTGCTTCCCCATTCAAGTATAAAAGACTTGTACATGCATGCCTGTTTCCCACATTAAATTCCTTCCCTGGGGTGTTGCCAAGATGACTGCCAATTTCTGATGACTTGATGAATTGACTTGTGTTAAAGGGTCTTTTTGCCATCAGTTTCTGTCTGATGAAATGCTGAAAGCAGAATGTGCATGAACAAATACAGTATTACACATAGTAAATGCTCATCATGACTGTGCTCTATTGGTTTGGACCAATGCCCAATGGATTACAAACACATACACTTTGCTTTCTTTCTTTCTCTGTCCACAGCACATCATTTTGCCATGCTGTGGGCATCAGTGGGAAACACTATCCCAGCAGCCTTCTGGTGTCTTTACCACCTCGTCTCCTGCCCGGAAGCCCTCGAAGCAGTGAGAGCAGAGATTGTCAATGTGGTTGGAGAGAAGAACATGCAGTTGGTCTTTGAGGAGGACATCACAATTACACGACAACAGCTAGAACAGATGGTTTATCTTGGTAACACACACACATTCTTACATAGTAACCCATCAAACATATCAATTATTGTCTAAATAGTGCTATCCATTTGAAGCTACTATGCCAGTTTTCAATGATTCAGACTGTCTTTTTCTCTCTACAGAGAGTTCCATAAATGAGAGTTTACGTCTGTCTTCTGCATCAGTGAACATCCGTGTGGTTCAGGAAGATTTCTGTTTGCGTCTGGATGCCCAACATTCAATCAACCTGCGAAAAGATGACATTGTTGCTCTTTACCCACAAACCACACACCTTGACCCTGAAATATATGATCAGCCTCAGGTAACATGCATCTACAGCTGCCTAGATCAGTGATTCCCAACCAGAGCGCCTCTACTTAATTATTATCAATGCTGAAGACAATTTTTGCTGCTTCAAAAGTTTAGGGAGAGTAAGATTTCAAAAAAGACAAAAAAAGAAATTAATACTTAATACTAAAAACTAAATTGATCAAAAGTAAAGAATGTTACTACATGTTTCTATTTTGAATAAATGCTGTTCAATGCTGAAAAAATGTATGAGGATTTCCACAAAAATACTGAGCAACAAAAACCATTTTCATCATTGATGATAAGAATTATTATTAATAATTGAGCACTAATAATAACTGAGCACCAAATCAGCATATTTTAATGATTTCTGAAGGATCACGTGACACAGAAGACTGAAGTAATGACTGCAGAAAATTCAGCTTTACCATCACAGGAATAAATTACAATTTATTACTCATCCAATAAATCTTTAACAACTAGAAGCACAGCCTTTGAATACTGTTATGGACAATGGGGAACTTGAAGTCAAAAGGTTGAGAATCACTGCTCTGGATCCACCTATCAGACCTCATTTTATTGTTAGAAAACTTATTTATTGAAATGTCTTTTGTGTGTGGTTTCTTGTAGCGCTTCCAGTTTGACCGTTTCATGGAGGACGGGAAGGAAAAAACAGATTTTTACAAATGTGGCCAGAAGGTCCGGTACTATCGTATGCCTTTCGGCTCTGGAGCCACGCAGTGTCCAGGGCGTTTTTTTGCGATGAATGAGCTGAAGCAGTTTGTGTGTGTGGCTTTGCTTATGTGTGAAATGCAGTTGCTGGAGAACCAGCAGGAGGTGAGGCTAGACAACAGCCGTGCTGGTCTGGGCATCATGCCACCTGCTAATCAAATCACTTTCAGATACAGAACCAGAAAACCAGGGGACAATATGAAGAGGGAGGAATGAACTAAATCGTCTGTTCATTGCTTGGGTATTTTCCTTTCACTTTTTCACAGGGTTCGTGCAAAGATTTTGTAAATAATGCAAGCTGCAGTATTCATAACACTGTCATGGAAAAATCTCATCTTGGAATGAGCTAAACATACAGGATCCACTGCAGATTAAATCAGGGTTTGATGCATTACAATGAACAGCTTTCTATGTATATGCTACTGTGACATAAGGACAGCTTTTCAAATATCTTACCTCTCATAAATCAAGTTTATCATATCACTGGGTGTAAATAATAATTACAAACTCATAAAGTGGCAAAGGCTGCACATGCCAGTCAACTGGATTTCATGCACTGCCTGCAGCTCATCATCTAGCCTAATCATTTCTTGATTCCACCATTAAATATTAAAAGGTAAATGTTTCTGCTGTTTCTTGTTTTTTTTAACCCTTAGAATTTGGTCAGGATTATTCATAAAGTCATAAAATGTATATTGAATAAACAAATTGCTGTTCAAAGTTTGGGATCAGTGAGATTTTTAGATATTTTTGAAGTCTCTAGGCTCACCAAGGCTACATTTATTTGATTAAAAATACAGTAAAAACTGTAATATTGTGAAAAATTATTACAATTTAAAATAACTGATTTCTATTTTAATGTTTTAAAATGTAATTTATTTCTGTAATAGCAAAGCTGAATTTTTGGCAGTCTTCAGTGTCACATGATCCTTCAGAAATAATTGTAACATGCAGATTTGAACCTCAAGAAACATTTATTATCAATGTTGAAAACAGCATGCTGCTTAATATTTTTCTGGAAACTGAAACTTTTCTCAGGATTCTTTGAATATAAAGTTCAAAAAATTATTTGAAATCTATTGTAACAGTCTTTACTGTCACTTTTGATGCATACTTGCATTAAATTTGTCAATTTAATGCATGGTTGCTTAAAGTATTAATAAAAAAAATCTCACTGACCCCATAGACCCCCTTTGAATAATGTACACAAATTATTATTTAAAAGTTACTGGTTGGTATTATAGTTTTTTTAATATCACTACTGGTCAGTATTTCATCAGTCGATATTGGAAACTTAATCATGCATACTCATTTACCAATTTGTTTTTATTTAAATTATCTTTGCTGTGATTTAACGTCCTATTAAATTTTCATCTTTAAAAACACCTAGCCATTCAACAACATTGTAAAGTACAGTCTTTAGTATATCTTATCAAGAATATTTATTTACTTCAATTCTATTACAGTATTTACTCTGCTGATACACTCATTGGCAAGTTCAAATACAGTTTGGACACAGAAATCAGACAAAGGCATCATGGAACACACAATACTTACTGGAATGTTGGAGGGAAAGCATGTGCAAAATGAACAAATGTAACTCGCTTCAATAGCTACAGTACAAGACTAACAAAAATAAAACACCTCCACATTCTTAAGGTGGCTCTAGTTTTTTTTTTATACTAAAAATTGTAACAGTCAACACTTATAAATACTTTTACTCCCACAAACCACAAATAAGACAATTATTTGTGTATATTAAGCTGCTGCCACCTTTTCACAGATTAAATCAGGTCTCAGGATTAAATCAGGACATTTCAACAGGTGGACACCAGATAAGCAAAATTCAGGTTCAAAGAGCAACATTAGCAGATGTTATTGTTGAGTGATGGAAAAAGTTGTTATTGCATGGTCCTCAGGTCAGAAGCCAATGTCAAGTTGTATCTTATGCTCAAAAACAGCAATGATAAGCATGATGCCGAAGCCCAGGAGTATCCCAGCATTCTGCAGGAGAAAGAAGCCATAGTGACTGAAGCCTGCTTCGCTCGCGTCATTGTGTAACATCTCAGGTACCTACAAAACACAAAAGAAGTTTCAACTAGATAAACACGAATGGCCATAATGTGTGTTGCAAATAAAATTATTTACACTTAAAAAAAAATTTTCCTTAAAAATATATTAGATACTATACGTTGAAAATAAAGAACGGTGTTCTTTTGCAATTATTTATATACTAATACAGTTTTTATTAATATTTTGAAAAGGTGTTTTATATTTTCAGTTTATATTTTAAAGATTTCATTTTATTTCAGCTGTATTTCAATTAACAATGTTTTTAATAGTTGGGCCCTCCTCAATCACAGCATTTCTCTGTTTCTGTGCTACTCACCATGTCCACAAGAGCGACGTACATGAATAACCCAGCCGTGAGAGCAAAGATCCACGTGGCAACATTTTCAGCATAATGACCGATCAGAATGCCTGTGATCATGCCCAAATATCCCATCAGGGCTGAGAGAAGATTGTACAGGATGGCCTGTCGTACTGACATACCTGCCTTCAGCAAGACTGCAAAATCACCTGCGTAAAAGAGGATGATAAGACAGGTGAGTGAGAATGAAAAAACATTCCAAAGCCATGTGATGAACAACAACCTGACTTCTGATTCCTTTGCCAGCTCCATAAACTGATACATTTCTAAATATATACATATCAATATGTATCGCAATTGAATTTTTTCAATAACGGTGATATGATTTTTAAACATTTCGGATATTTTGATATACATTACCAGTGTTTCCCATACATTGATTTGTGTGTGGCGTTTGACTGTTGAATCAACATGAGCACTGCATGTTTCAAAATCAAAATGCTGCGCAGGTGTTTAATATGTATGTATTTCCGAAGGGAACTGACTGTCTTCAAAAAGTTTTGATGGCATTTTCATTTTATCTGATAAAGTAGCATTTATGAGCAGAGCTGCTTTGTACAGCCATTCCTGGGGAAACGGCTAGTTCTACCGCTCTCAAAGCGCCTCCTGCTGGCAAACAATCAGTTTGCATTTTCAATATGTCCATCTCCAGCAAATTTTTTGTTGCTTGATTTTTTTTTTTTCTGCAGCAACTCAGGACACTTTTCATATCCTGGCTGAAGCACATTTGTTTCAATCTATAAGAATAATCAGCCTACACTACCAGTCAAAAGTTTTTGAACAGTAAGATTTTAATTTTTTTTTTTAAGGAATTCTCTTCTGCTCACCAAGCCTGCATTTATTTGATCCAAAGTACAGAAAAAAACTGTAATTAAAATGTAATTTATTCCTGTGATCAAATCTAAATTTTGAGCATCATTAAGTGTCACATGGTCCTTCAGAAATCATTCTAATATGCTGATTTGCTGATTATCAATATTTAAAACAGTTGAGTAAATTTTTTCAATCTTTGATGAATAGAAAGATCCAAAGATCAGCATTTATTTGAAATAAAAAGCTTTTGTAACATTATGCACTATTCCATTCAATAGCTTGGAGTCAGTATAATTTTTTTTTTCTTTTTTTGGGGTGGAAAAAAATTATAGAAATTAATACTCTTATTTAGCAAGGATGCTTTAAATTGACCAAAGTTACGATAAAGACATTTATAATGTTACAAAAGATTTCTATTTCAGATAAATGCTGTTCTTCTGAACTTTCTATTCATCAAAGAAACCTGAAAAAAATTCTACTCGGCTGTTTTCAAGATAATGTTTTTTGAGCAGCAAATCAGAATATTAGAATGATTTCTGAAGGATCATGTGACTGGAGTAATGATGCTAAAAATTCAGCTTTGAAATCATAACTTGTATTTTAAAATATTTTCAAATAGAAAACAGTTATTTTAAATAGTACAAATATTTCAAAATGTTACTGTTTTTTGCTGTATTTTGGATCAAATAAATGCAGGCTTGGTGAGCAGAAGAAAATTGTTTAAAAAACAAAGATCTTACTGTTCAAAAGCTTTTGACTGGTAGAGTATGTTAGCCTATAATTTGAGGTTGAATATATTAATATTAATAAGGTGAGTCTGAGATGTTTATTTGACAATGATTTCACTTTTCTGTGTTTGTATGAAGGCTAAATACAAATAAAAGGTGAACATTAATTTATTTGTTTTTTTTTCCCCCCCTAAAATATTACCGGTATATAGTTTTATAGGAGGAGGTTACATAGACTTGGCAAATTCATTTTTCATAAATTGTAGGTACAGACATCTGTTGTGGGCGTTCTTGGCAGTTTTTAATGAGGGTTTTTTTTATAGTGATATCGGAATTATATCATATCGACCAAAATTAAGAAATATATTGTGATATAAATTTTGGCCATTTCGTCCAGCCCTATTCTAAAGTCAAACAAAACTGTCACCGTGATGACAGACAATGTCTTACCAAGCTCATGAGGAAGCTCATGGCAGAACACAGCGACTGAGGTACTAAGACCACTGGACAAACCTTCAGTGAAAGCAGCCCCTGAAATACAAAATTGCACATAATCTGTAAATGCCGTTCCAAAGTAGAGTATGTCTTGGTATGCATTTTTTGAGATAATCTTATTCAATGTAAAAAGTACACATTAATTTTAATAGATACACAGTGTATATATATATATATATATATATATATATATATATATATATATATATACACACACATACACATGCATATTTATGCATATAATATAAAAAACAGTGCTTAATACAAACTGCATACAATTGCCAAATCATTTGAGAACAAATGAAGAATTTATTTTTATTTATATAAATTTCAAAATAAAAATAAAATATATAAATAAAGACGTAAATGTTAAAATAAAACTTATATTTTATACTGTTATTTTATACTATTATATATTAAATATTATATATGAAATACAATGAAGAATAATTCATTCATTTTAATTTCTTTAAAAGTATGTTATATATTTAAAAAGTGAAAATTAAATAAAAAGTTAAAATAAAAAGTTAAATCTCTCTCTCTAGATATAAGCGAACTGTGAAAGCCTTTGTGATTTGTGGATATATAAAAAAACAGGTAGTTCAAAAGTGCACTAATAAGTTTATTCCAGGCCTGTATATTCAAGACTGTATGCATAAACTTTTTTTTCCCCATTTGTTTCATGTGTGTGTAAAATGTACCTATGGCAAGTCCGTCACTGAAGTTGTGAAGCCCGTCTCCCATGATGACCATCCAGGCGAGCGTGGCCACGCCAGCCTCCTGGAAGTGCTGGAGCGAGTAGGAGTGTGTGTGTCTGTGCGTGTGTGTGTGCGGGTGGTGGTTCTGCGAGTGGTGGTGATGCAGTATGTGGTGATAATCATGGTGATGATGATGTTGCTCATCTGATTGGCCAACAGTGTCATGGAAGTGGGAGTGGCATTTGTTTTCACAGTCAACGTCGTTGTAGAGCTCTGCCCCCAACATCACCTCCTCTTCCTCTGCAACACTCCGCCCACATGCACTTCCACCATTTGTTTCAGCAGCTGATGTTACAAAAATATCAAAATCATGTACGACAGTTTCATTTTGACTGCATAAACATTAACAAGCATCAAAAGTTATGTTACCCTCAATTGTCTTGACGTCATTGTCTTCTAATGACGGCAGTTTCTCAGATTCCAAAACTTCTGTGGCTAAATCAACCCTCTTTTGCACCTACAAGCATTCAAATAATATTTTAAACTACAGAAATTCAAGGAACACTTCTATGCAACATCCATGTCATGATAACATTTAGGAAATTAATATTATGACTTGTTATAGTCACATAATTCATATTCTTCTTTCACATGAAATGGGAGATTTTACACTTGCTTTTCAGACCTTCTGTTTTTTGTCCTTGTACATTTTGCCGAGGGTCAGGAAGTGTTCGATGAGGAACATGATGTAGACTCCACTCAGAGCTGTGAGCCCCGTCCACACCGGCCGAAGGGAATCCTCTTCCACCTCTTCACCGTGGTGATGATGCTCAGAGTGGCCGTGCTGGTGATGACCCTGAGACTGAGAGACACCGATCAAAGGTCAAAAAGACATTTTAAATAACATGCCTTTTACTTTTTCATTTGTAGTATACAGAAAAACATGTCTATAATACTCACTACCATTCTGTTTAAAATTTGAGGTAAGTACGATTTTTTTTTTATATTTATTAACTTTTATTCACCAAGCTTGCATTAAATTGATCAAAAGTTAGAGGAAAGACATTTACAAAGTTACAAACGTGTCACAGTTTCCAAAAAAATAACTGTTTTCAGCATTGGTAAATAATACGAAATCTTTTTTTGAGTATCAAATCAGCATACTGGAATGATTTCTGAAGGAAAAAACCCCCAAAAATAACTAAATACTAAATTTGAAAGCAAGTTTGTGTCTTACATGTGGTATGAGGTGGAGGAGAGCGTCTCCGCTCAGAGTTCCCACTGCAAGGGCCACCAGGAAGCTCAGCAGGAAGTTGAAGCAAACTCTGTTCATGAGTGGGATCAAAACCACACCAACTAACGCCAGCAAACTGATCAAAGTGATGGAGAGAAACCCACCAACCCATGCTGTAACACAAACACACAATTTTTATAAAGGCTGCATTTTTCACAATAGGACCAAACATTTGTTATTTTTGTGGTATTAGTGGATATTTAATTGTTCATGATCATTTTTACATTAAGATTACCTTTGCCATCATTTAAAGGTGCTGTATGTAGGATTGAACCTAGCGGTTGAACTAGGTATTGCAGTCTAAATTCAAAATATTGGAGAGGGTTTTTTCACCAGGCCCCTCCTCCTCAGACTTGATGCACAGGCAGGTTGCCAGATTAACCATACCAACAGAGACTAGCACACATGACCATGAATGAAATTAAGTACGCTGTGTTTTCCGCCAGCTGGAAACCCGGCGTGCCAAAATACAATTGGGTAAACTGGCAGTGGACGGGTTTCACAAACCATAACAAACACAGACATTCCGGCCCGGAATGCACATTTTCAAAGGAGAATAACTGACTGCAGCATTGTTTTTCAGATAAACAAGTATGTTAACTTAGCATGTTTCTTAAATATCTGCAAACATATTATGGTATCTTTATGCTTTAGTGGAGTCAAAATCCTACATACAGCACTTTTAATGCTCACTCAATGTTTATCTTTTATAACACTCATAATTTAATAACACTGTTAAATGTAATCTGTAACAAAAAAATGAATTTTAATATTGGACATTTATTGCTTATCAAAAATTATTTTCATATTGTGCATCCCCGCATTATGTATAATAAATATCATTTGCATAAATAGATGACACTTAACACATCTAAATGAATGCTTGATTTAAGTTTCAAAAGATATTAAACAACACATACTTACCAATGCTAATTGAAGCATTCCTAGGGCTTCTGCCATTGGTGTGATTATGTGGATGATGACTGTGATGATGATGATGGTGGTGGTGGTTGTGATGATGGGAATGATCTGGAAAAAGCAAACTGTTATACAGACTCTGCTGATCAAATATTGCGATTGTGACAAAAACGCAGCTTTATGTATCATCACATCATCAAAAGCTCACCTGAATGGTCATCATCATGCAGGAGGCAAGAATTGGAATCAATCTGCATGAGAAGGGCAGGGCACAGGTAACTGAAGTCCTTGACAGAGAGACCCATTTCCTTTGTCATGCCATGTGACTGCAGGATTGTGGAGGCATTTTGACACTGAAAGAGAAAAGGCAAGACTTGTGTGAGTGGAGCATGTCAGGGATTTTCAGGAGTCTGTAGAAAAGCTTAGAGATAAACAGTGTAACAAATATACATATAAAGTTAAAATAAAAAAAAAGATTAAAATAAATATAAATAATAAAAAAGTAAAATAAAAAATAATAAAGAACTGTGTACCGTTAGACTTGAATGGTCAAGTCCATGCTGATCATGGTCATCGTGTGCATGGGTGGGTGTGTCCTCAGTCTGGTGGGTGTGGTTATTTTGTGTTACATTGGTCTGGGTGGAGTTAAAGGGGGCGTGGTCCTGCGTTAAATCATAGTCAGCGCTACGATTGGTCCGCCGTGATTTTGTGACGTAGGACGGCGTGGTCAAAGTTGTGGTCAAGTCCTGATTCATCTTCATGTAGAGATTGTGATGAGCATCCGATTGGCTTTTCTTCCCAGAGGCGGCATCAGGCTGCACTTTTGGGATGGGGTCACTCTTCTCCACGTTATGGTCAATATCGCCCTTCTTGCTGGTGACAGGATGTGTGCGTGTGGTGAGTTTGTCCACATGAGCATGCGAGTGATCGTGGTTGTGTGTGTGATTATGTCCATTGCCATGGTGATGGACCATCACTTTTCGGATTCGGTCTAGCCCCACTCCCTTTAGTAGGTTGTGCAGGCCTTCAAGGGAGATACTCCCGTTTTGCCCGTACTTGTCAAACAGAGCCGGTAGGTGGCGCTGCTGTGCCTGTTCTGCCACCTGACCATCAGTCTCAATGGCCACAGACTTACAGTCTGAACCTGCCCCCACTGAACATGCCCACAGCAATGTCAGTGACATCACTGGAAAGAGGCGTGGCCACCAGCCAATCATACTGGCTTTCTAAAACAGAAAAATATTACCTTATTGTCACAATACTGTAATAGCACAATTTCAACATTGCAATTCTGAAACAGAAAATGGAAACAAAAGCTAAACAAGAATAAAAGAATATGTTTTTTATTTTGTTACTTCAATTTGTGTGAAAATGAAAAGATTCCTTTTACTAACCAAAAACAACTAAGAAATTAAAAATTAATAATAGTTTTTGATCTACAATTAGTTGAAAATTAATTCAATAGATTCAAAATAAAGGTCTCTTTCACTAACAAAAAAACAACAAACAAATCATTTTTCATCAAATGTTTCCTAAATTTATGAAAAAATATAGGAATAAGTAAAATCACCACATGCCTTTTAAATGTGTTAAGATTAAATTTTATACATGGATATTTCTTCATATTGTGTAAAGGAAGGAAGGTTGTAAAGGAAAGGTTTTGTGGAAGACACATGTGGATATAGTTTGGGAATGTTTTATGCAAATGACTAATCTTGGGTATGTAGTAGCTTATCTAAAATACGCCAAACCTATTAACATTAGAACGAGGTTAATAACAAATTCACTTGCGTATGCTCATGTTGTGAATTACATGTAAATATTTCATAAGTTCTCTGTGTGTATAAATATGAATAATCCTCGCAATTATTAATAAAATGAGACCCAATAATTTATTGCTTTTTTTTATACTGTACAGCAGTGGCGAGGCCACTGGTGGGCATGGGCCCACCCTCTTTCAGGTGTGGCCCACCCAATGAGAAGTTGGTAATTTTCCAAATGGATGTAATTTATTAAACACTAATAATAATAATAATAATAAAAGTCTTATTTCACTATAACTTAATATATTTTATATATATAAATTCAAGGTCAAATATAGTCAGTTTCTTAATTTTCCCTCTTCCTATATGTGCATACAATACACTTGTCAAATTAATCATTCGTCAGTTTCTGTTAGTCCCACCCACAATGTTATGTTTAAGGACATAACAGTAAAATGTACGCATTTGAAACTAGTGTTGAATTTGAAAATAGTGAAACAAACATCAATCAATCTTGTCTATAAATGAAGCCAGACCACCTGTGGGTGATAGATTTATAGATCGGAAACTTCAGAGCCAAGCATTTGAAGCATCATATCAGCATAAGTACAGTGTTTGATCCTCTAAACCAGTGGTTCTCAAACCTGTCCTGGGGACCCCCAACCACAGCATATTTTGTATGTCTCCCTCATTTAACACACCTGGGGCCTGTTTCATAAAAAAAGTTTACCAAATAAGCCAGGCTTATTTCAGTTAGTCTGACTTATTTTGAACCAAATCAACTGACAATAAGCCAGGCTAACTGAAATAAACCTGGCTTATTCAAAGGAGAGTAAACATCGAGAGTAAACATCATTCAAAGGGCAGCCGTGGCCTAATGGATAGCGAGTTGGACTTGTAACCCGAAGGTCATGGGTTTAAGTCTCAGGTCTGGCAGGGATTGTAGGTGGGGGAAGTGAATAACGAGCACTCTCTCCACCCTCAATACCACAACTGAGGTGAGACCCTTGAGCAAGGCACTGAACCCCCAAAACTGCTCCCCAGGCGCCGCAGCATTGGCTGCCCACTGCTCTGGGTGTGTGTTCACTACTGTGCATGCATTTGGATGGGTTAAATGCAGAGGACAAATTCCGAGTATGGGTCACCATACTTGGCCACACATCACTTCCCTTTCCTTATTTGGTAAACTTGTTTTATGAAACAGGCCCCAGATTCAACTCATCAGCTCATTAGTAGATGTGTGGTGGTTGGGGGTCCCCAGGACAGGTTTGAGAACCACTGCTCTAAACAGATGCGTCCTTTGTGGAAATAAACACATAAACATTGTGCTATACTGTTCTCCACCACAACAAACTGCATATTTGCAGCTGCGCACATTTCTGCGGTATTCGTTTACTCTCCTTTGAACGCGA
The DNA here is from genome assembly GCA_021397915.2 of Tor tambroides. Lineage (NCBI taxonomy): Eukaryota > Metazoa > Chordata > Actinopteri > Cypriniformes > Cyprinidae > Tor > Tor tambroides. Next base: position 24,736 of record JAFVLL020016806.1, read on the forward strand.
ACTGACAGAGACCCTTGATTATAAGATCAACTGCGAAGCCCTGTTGTCTCAGACTGAGGTAATGCTTTACAATAAACTTCCTTCAGTTAACGTTAGTTAATGCATCAATTAATTCATCTTTGTTAATGTTAGTTAATAAAAATACAACAGTTCATTGCTATTTTGTTGGCACAGGTGTTAAGAGATACAACTTTTAACTTAATGTACTAATGAATGTTGAAATTAAAATGAATGTTAATCAGTGTTTAATAAATATTGTGTTTTGAACCTTTGTGCTGTATTTTCTGATGGCAATTTTACATGCAGCTTTCATACACTACACTTGGCCCACCCGGTTTTATGTAGGCCCATCCACTTAAACATTTCTGAATCTGGCCTCGCCCCTGCTGTACAGTACAGAAGGTCAAGACCTCTTAGATAGAACAGACCAAAAATCCTTTTAATGGGAAATACATATAGATCAGGGATAGGCGATGATCCTGGAGTGCCGCTGTCCTCCAGAGATCAGCTCTAACCCTAGAAGAAAAACGCACCTGAAGACATTGATTTGCTTGTTCATCTGTGTTTGATCAGGGTTGAAGCTAAACTCTGCAGGACAGCTGCACAACAGGACCGACGCTCCCTATCCCTGATATAGATTATATAACTATATAAAAATATAAATTAGATCTCAAAAAGAAAGAAAAAAGAAAGAGAGAGAAAGATAGAGAGAACGAAAGAAAGAAAAAAAAAGAAAGAAAGAGAGAAAGAAAAAAAGAAAGAAAAAGAAAGAAAGAAAGAAAGAATTCTTTGTAATCTTCTTAAAAGTGTTTACCTGACATTCTATTCTATTCACTCATCTTCGCCCTGAGGAAAAAAAAATAGCACTAATGCACTTCTATCACTGGTGTTTCTGACACTCTGCATCACTAAACACACCGGACATCACTGACTCTTGTGTAAGTTACACACTGCGACAATACAACCCACGTCGTTTTTACCATAATAATGATGTTACTTGGGTTGTACGTCGATTTCGTTTATATTCTGAGAGCTATTAAATCGCGTCTTGCAAATTTAACAGATGTAGGAGAACTGAAGTGGAAGAACAAAAGGCGTCACGAGGCCTAGTCGCTAGCTTCCTTCTTCCCGAATTTCTCCCGTCCTAATTGTATGTTTACACGCTAAGGCTATGATCATACATCGACACCATTTACTGCTTACCGGGAGTCCACACGCGCTCCACGCTCGAAAGTAAGCGCGTTCTAGATGGCGATTCTGCACACAACACCACGAGTACCTCGACGGTACCGTGTGCAAAGAAACGTCATCATAAAACCGGAAACATAGCGAGTGTCTTTTGTCTCAGAGACGAGCGCGCGATTACATCTCATTCCCGAACTACCGGCTGTTAATGAGACACAAAAACCCGTTACTTACCGATTCGATGTGATTACAGAGCTCTTTATACGAATCAAAAAGCGGACTCTCCGAGATCGAGTCTGATGACTTTAGAGAAGGGGTTTTTCTTTTCTTTTTCCTTTTTTTTAGAGAAGTGTCGGAAGCTGATGTCATTGGTTTAGAAGTAGTCACATGACCGCGCAGTTATCTCTAGACAAACATCAACCAAACTTGTATTTAACATGGTATTTGTTTTTGAGGGCTTGATTCGTTGTTGACAGAGAGTTAATCAAGTGAATTGTCCTGAAAACCTTGACCTATATATGGTTTTGATGACCTATTGAAACGGTCACATAACAACCAGTGTTGGGGAAAGTTACTTTTAAAAGTAATGCATAACAATATTGCGTTACTCCTTAAAAAAGTAACTAATTACGTTACTTAGCTACTTTTTATGGAAAGTAAAATGTGTTACGTTACTTTTTAAATATGAGCAGGGCTTGATTGTTTTTAATACAAAAAGTTCTAATTATAGCAAATGTAAAAGCCCTTTCACACCAAAAAGTGTAATGAATAAACCTCAGGCTGAAGGAAAAGTAAATTCACGTCTGTAAAGTAGAACGCAGGAGAAGAAGGTTCAACACTCTTCAGCAATAAAAAAACAATGAAGCACAATTGTTAGTTTATCTAAAGTCATTTTTGATTATTAGTATGGTTGAACTGGATCATCAAAGGTCAGCAGCAAAGACATTGGTTAATAAAATGTGATTAGATACATTTGTGTTGTTTAACATATTTAATTATAGCAGGTTTGTGTCATATTCTGAGTTTGCATTTCACTGTTTTAATTCATTTTGATGAATACTAAATCTGTTTTTTGCAAGTGGGATGAATTAATGCACATTCACATTCAGTATAGGACTACAGTAACAGCATGTTCACAGCGCACTGTCAGTCAATAAATGGGAAAAAAGAAACTGGCGTTACTTTTTTGATATTTTCTTGTAAATTAAAAAGTAATGCGTTACTTTACTAGTTACTTGAAAAAAGTAATATTATTACGTAACTCGCGTTACTTGTAACGCGTTACCCCCAACACTGATAATCTCGTCTGTGTTTATCCAGATGCTGATAAAAAAGTTTATACACGTTGTACATATGACCATGGTGTGGCTAAACATAATCCCTGAACATACACGCCGAGCAACAAACCCACACTCTTGTTTACACACCTGGCAATTTAGGCCTAACTATTTATGGGAACAAACAGTCTACCCCAAAAGAAAATCTTTAGCATTTTTACAATTAAAAAAGGAACATAATGTGCTCTGTCAGGTGTTTTCTTGAGGTTCCACTGATTACACTGATTACAACGTTTTATTTTTTTATTATGAATTTTAGGGTGGTAAAGGGTTACTGTCTAGAATATTTAATGTGAAAAGCACCAAATTTTGATTTTATTATTATTATTTTATGTTTATTCAGTATTACAATAATAGTGGCTAGAGAAAAGACACACTCTTAATAAAGCCAATATTTTCCAGGTATTGATTAAGTGTTTTGGCTTTTGCACACAGTAATAATATAAAATCATTTATTCTGAATACAGTTTTACACTTTCTTTAGAATATACTTTTTATTACATTCCTTTAGTTGACTTTACCTAATGTAAAGAAATTTGTTGATCTTAACTGAAAAAAATAATTAGTTATCTCTAGGCTACTATTTGTTACTTTGCCTTAGAAAACCGTAGTTGAGATAAACTGATTTGTATAAATACCATTTTGTCAAGCTAGTTTCTATTTCCCAGCATGCTTTGCTTCAGACTCTATAGGAGTAAATGTTGAAATTAAAAGTTATTTTATTTGTTTTTGCACAAGATTAATAAAGGTGGAGATCTGTTTGGTTTTATAAAGGTTTTTGTTATGCCTGCATGTTTGGGAAAGTTACCATGAAGAGTAGAGCCTTTGGTTAGTTCGAGGATGGATCTACAATCGTCATATGTTTGGAAAGTTTAGGGCTAACTGGACATGGATTAAAGAACATAGGGTGTAGTGGAAGAGAACAAGGAAGGAAATACCTGTTCTGCAAGACTAATAATGAGGAGGATTTGACATATTGCTTTGTATAGGAGTTAGTTAGATGGCAGTGCAACATCAAGGATGCAATCTGCCCTTAAAACCCAACGAAGAAGATGACTAGTAGAGTTTTTTTTGGTTATGTTAGCATGTGCATGTGTGGTAAATGCTAGTTGGACAATTGAAGCAATTAATTTAAAAATGTAGAAAAAAATTTAATGTGATGAGGGCAATAGCCGGGAAAGAATGTGGAGCAGCCATAACCTTTATGTTGACAGTTTATCAAGACTTTTATTAGATCTGTTGTTTTGATTATGGTATATGGTATATTGTGTTGCATCAGAGATTAAGCAAACTAGATAGAATACAGTACAGAGCCCATGCCTATAGGAACAGTTAAATCAATGTTTGTAAATGCTATAATTGTTAAATCAAATGAATTGCCAGTGAAGAAGAATAAAATTATCTTTGACATATCCTTGACATCTATCAAAAGATATGCTGGAAATAATATTGCTAATGATTTTTAAAAGAATTTTGAGAATATGTGAATAAAAATGGAAGAGGATTTGGATGAAATATAAACCAATTAGCAAAAAATATCAGGTTGCGGAAACAGAATGTAATGTTTCCATCCCTGTATGGGGAGAAATTCTAGCTTGGATAATTCCTGAAGTAAAAATAAACTTGGATATATTGTATAAGAGAAGGGAATGAGAGGAAATGGGAAAATTCAAACATAATGCAAATATAGACACGTTTATGAAAAATTTTATGCAAGCACTGAAATATGTACAGATGGATCAAAAGACCCAAATAAGGGGGTGACAGGAATAGGAATTTATGTTTCAGATTTGAATATATACATAAACAAGAGGTTAACATCTGAATTATCGATATATGCTGCAGAAATGGTTGCTATTTTAGTGGGACTTATGTGGATAGAGGAAGTAAGACCAGACAGCATCTAACTCTGCTTTAATGTCATTACCCAGGCATCAGTTATCTAGAGAAGATTTACTGAACGAGACCTTATTAAATACAAAGGAAAGAAGTTAGGATTCTGCAGGGTACCTGCACATATAGGGATAGTGAAATGTAGAAATGATAGTGGATAATAGTGGATAGTGGGAATGAATTTGCTGATGAATTGTCTAAAAATGCTTTAAAAGGAAAGAAATAGAAATTAGTGTTCCTTAAGGTAAAGGAGAAGTAAAAATCAATCATTAAAAAGAATAAGTTGCAAGGAAGAGGGCTTAATCACTTGGCTAAGACTGGGTCATTTAGTACTGAATGCATCACTCTTTTTAATTGGTACATGATAAATGTCTATGAGAGGATTGTGGTGTGAAAGAAACAGTAGAACATGTAATGCATGATTGTACAAGATATAGTGAGGAGAGGAAGGAATTAATACTGTATATTTATATAAAATTGGTAAGATCAAGGATATAGTTCTAGCTCTAGTTCTTTTATTTAAAGCACATTTACAACAGTCACAGGACAGACCAAAGTGCTGTACAATATCACAGTGATCAAAAAGTAATACATATTCAAAACATCCTCAACTTATAAAAGCTAAAAAAAACAAGTGAGTTTTCAGAAGAGATTTAAAAACCGACAGAGATGGAGCAGCTCTGAGGTGTGCTGGCAGGCTGTTCCACAATCTAGGGCCCATCACTGAAAAAGCTCTATCTCCTCTGCGTTTCAACCTTGTGCAAGGAACCATAAGTAGGTTTTGATTTCCAGATCTTAAATCTCTGGTAGGGTTAAAAGCAATTCCGATAAGTAACGCAGGGCAAGGTTGTGTGGACATTTATATAAGAGAATTTTAAAATTTATCCTAAAATGAATTGGGAGTCAATGCTCGCAAAAAGGGGTGGCGGGATCATATTTGCGGCCTTTCTTAAGAAATTTGGCTGCTGCATTTTGGACCAATTGTAAATGATTGACCTGGGACTTTGAGATGCCACAATACAAAGAGTTACAATAGTCCAATCTAGAGGTAACAAACGTGTGAACAGCTGTCTCAAGAGGTTTTTCAGGCAGAAAATGTTTTATTTTAGAAAGTAAGCAAGCTGAAAAAAGCCAGAAGCCACAACCTAAGAAACATGTTTATCTAGAGTGAACCGGCTGTCGAAAAGGACACCGAGGTTCCTAACACACTTTGATTCGAAGACTGACAGGCTATCCATGGTCAAGTTGTTAAATTTGAAATTGTCAGATGGGCCAAAGACAATAACCTCAGTCTTTGAGTCATTTAAGGTTAAAAGGTTACTAGCCAACCAGTGCTTTACCTCATCAAGACATGCAAATAGGGACTGAATAGCTGAGGAATCATTTCTTTTTATAGGCAGATAGATCTGGGTATTGTCATCATAAAAGTGGAAAGATACACCATGCCTTCTCAGAATCTAACCTAAAGGAAGCATGTAGAGAGAGAAGAGCAGAGGTACTAGAATAGATCCCTGGGGAAGTCCAGATTCGAGATGGGCAGCAGAGGAGGTAAAGTTGCCAATTCTGACTGAAAAATATAGCTCTGTTAAATAAGACGTAAACCAATTCAGGACTGAGCCTTATAGCCCCACAAAAGATTCTAATCTAGACAGGGGCAACTGTTGGTATAGTATCAAAGGCAGCAGTCAGGTCTAAAAAAATTTAAATCACAGAGTCGCCTGAATCTGTAGCATCTAAGATATCATTTAACACTCTCAGCAGAGCTGACTCAGTGCTATGAAGAGGCTTGAAACCAGACTGAAAAATTTCTGAGATATGGTTCATACTTAGAAATGACAATCTTTTCTAGTTCCTTAGAAATAAAAGGGACCATGGAAATAGGTTGGTAGTTGTTTAAATCAGACATGTCTGGCTTCTTGACCAAAGGAGTAACAGAGGCCAATTTCAGGCATGCAGGAACAGAACCAGTTGATAAACATTTGTACAGTAGGGAAAGCAAAGCAGGTCCAACAGACTCGATTAGCAATTTAAAAATACAGAGGATGTATTACATCATGAGGTCAGTGCGAAGTTTTGAGGGTGACAATTTCAGTGAGGGATTGTAAAGAAATGGGATCAAAAGTCTCCCATGAAGCTATAATGGCTGGGAAACATCAACAAGGTCAGGGTCATTATAAGAGGTTACCACCTGAGGCTTTAAATATGCAATTTTATCTGAAAAGAAGCTCAAGAAGCTTTCACATAGTTCATTTGAGGGATCTGGTATACACTTGACAGATGGATTTAAGACAGCATTTATAACAGAAAACAAAACTTTAGGCTTATTTTGATTGTTTAAAATTAGACTAGAAAAATATGCAGCCTTTGCAGACTTAGCAGCAGTCTGGTAGGTCAGAAGAGAAGATTTATACACCTCATAAGAAGATTGAAGTCTGCCATTTTTCCATTTTCGCTCCGATTTTCAAGCTAGTCTTAATGTTTGAATTTTGGAAGTTGACAACCGTTCAGATAGGTTTCGGTTTAAAAACTTTCAGAGGAGCAGTCACATTTAAAATGTCCAGTCATGCATTATTTAGCAGCTCAAGGTGTTGGTCGACATTCAAATCAGAAAGTGATGAGTCCAAAGACAACTGTGAGCTCAGTTCATTAAAAAACAAATTAAAATTCAAGTGAAACTGAGAGGAATAAGACCGAGACAGCCTGTCAACAACACCAGATGGAGAAGGTAGATTTGGCAGTGACAATGAGAGTAAAACTGGCTTGTGGTCAGAGATCATTGTATCAGAAATTTCAAGCTCCGAAATAGAAAGCCCGTAGATGAGCATAGGTCCAAAGTGTGCCCTTGTAAATGGGTGGGCTCATTTATCCAATGCGCTAGGTTAAAGGATTCCATAAGACTTAAAATCTCCTTGGAAAGGGAGTTTGGTGCGCAACACACATGAACATTAAAATCACCAACTAATATAAAACGGTCATAATTTGTAGTGATATACCCCAGTAACTAATTAAGCTTGAATCGCACTCTGGATCTTAATGGGTTCAGTGTAGAGGGTGGAGGAGTTGAACAAGCAGCGCCACCCAATATCTGAACCCTGATGGATTTGGAGTTGGGGCAGAGTAATAACAAACCTTTTTAAGGTTTATAACTAATTAGATTTTACAGTGCCTGCCTATACCTTTATATTTTAGTAAAGTATAAGTTACAGAAATAAATAGCCCTGTTGTGTTTTTAATTCTCTATTCTGATAAAATCCATCTCAAATCATATCTTTGTGTGGGACCCCAAAATACACTCAAAAAAATGATTTTTGCTCTTTGTTCGATTTAATTAATTAAAATGAGCTCATACAACATAACTCTTGGTAAAAATGGTCCCAACTTAATTTTATTAAATCTAAACAATGTAATTTAAAAAAAATTAGGTTTACAAAATTTTGTTTAATTGAGTCAACAAGAATATTTTTAAAATTCGTCTAACCGGATGTCATTCAAAAAAATCGATTTTCCAACACTGTTCAGTTTATTTAAAAAAATCATTTTCGTTTAGCTTTACAATTATGTTAGGTTTCCCCCTTTATACAATTGCATTGTGTTAAACTGACTTGAAACAGGTGCGTTTGACTCAACTCAATATTTTCATTTTGAAGGAGGACAAAATTATTTTACTTTTGTAACTAGGAAGTGGATTTCCCTTCCATCATGCTTGTCACGGCTGGATAAGGAGTAAATCTTGAAAATACAATGTTATTTCAGGCATTTTTATTAAGATGGTCTTTCATTTTGAGACTTGTTAGCTGTTTAATGCTCTTTTATGTTTGTATTTAAAAGAGTTTCTGGTATGTTAGTGTTTTTGGGGGTTACCATTGTGGTAAAGTGTAGAGGCATGTGCTTGGGTTGAGGACCTTACTAACATGAAGTAAAGTTGTTTTAATACTAAAGAAACAACTGTGGGCATGCCACAGATATAACAATTACTATGTTATGCTATGCTTAACAAGTTGGATATAATGCCTAAAATTAAATAAATTCAGCGATGATTTTTTTGTAGAAGGATGTCTGCTTGATTATCTAGTTAAACATCTTAGTTTGAGTTCAATAAGCGATAAAAAAATCACTTCATCAATGTATCAATTTCATTTAAACAATATTTGATCATATTGAGTTGGCCCAACTCAATTACATTTCATACATATGAAATAGTTTTTTATGAAAGTTGGGGCTACACATATTTATTGGATGGAAATCCTGCCCTTAATTAAATTGAGTTCATTCAATTAATTATTTTTTGTAGTAGGAATGACTAAATTTTTTTTTTGTAGTCTTCACTGAAGGAATTTAAGTTTATACAACAAGATTACAACAAATAATTTCAAACAAAATAGATTTTGTTGGAAAAATGTAATTAAATTTCGTGGAAAAGTTTACTCTAATTTTTTTAAGTTCGTTCAACAACTTTTTTTTTTGAGTGTACAAAGGCAGCTGCTTATAATAAAAAGTAGGCCTATTGTGTGATATTATAAAGACATAGCGTAACCTATTATAAATTATATTCAAAATTAATTATTTTATACTGTTTCTGTAGTAAAGCCAAAGCAAATAAATAGGCTAAGCGAGAAAAAAATTCTGGATTATGAGGGGATCTTTTTCTCTATAACGGTTTCACGTGAGCATGTTCTAGTCCGTCTCGTTTTGTTGATGTGGACTCCTATATCTCTCTCCGATCCCCCTCCTTCCCTCTGTTACTGTGTCCGTCTGCTTGTATCTTAGCGTAGATGAAGGAAACTGAGACCGCCTCTGCGCGAGCGACACTATAGGATAATTGGAGCGCGTGAGCTGAAGGTATCGGGTCACTGGCCCTTCTATTAGCCGGACCGATGACAAGATGAAATGAGCCATAGCAAGTGCAGCATCAGATTTCGTGTGAATGAACAATTCCGCGTCATTTGGCGTATCAGTGGCGCGGAATCCTCGTATTGAGCCGCATTATGTCCGGTGGCTCGTGCGCTGCAGGTGGATGCTGTCTCGCGATGTTCGGGCTGCTGGTCCTCGTGCAGATGCCCGGGGCCCTGACGTCCGACACGGATAGCGACTGTTTGTCTGAAGATGACAAAGGATGTGAAGGTGCGTTAACAGAAATACACACGTCTTTATTTACTGGTGAGGCGGATCTAACTGTTAAGCTGAATGTAAGGCTGTACATAAACACTTCACCTAACCATAAACGTGCACTGGCATTTTTACAAGTAAATTTATTTTTAAATTGTAGTCTCTTTTGCAAAGAGATTTTAAAATTTGACAGTTTATGAAAACCTCTTGCTGAAAAAAATATGCTAAAATAGTAAAATAGCCTATCATTAGGAGTCTAGAAAAACATAAACTGTCCTTGGTGGAAATGCGTGGAGTTTTTGTGTTATTATTATTTGCAAAATTTAAATTTCAAGTAAAATACAACATTAGGGAACAAAACAACCATGGGAATACAGAGGGAAAAAAAATAAAAAAATAAAGACAATTCATATATGTTACAGTTTTTGTTTTAAAGCTTTTTTATTAGTGAAGATTTTTGAAGTGATGATAATTTAAACAATAGTCAGAAGCAAATAGTTGAGTTTAAATTTATTTACCCATAAAGCAAATGAAGTTTGATACATCATCTATCTCCTTATTGCCAGAAAAATCACAGTGAAAAAAATAACCTTAATATCCTTAAAAATTCAACCAGATGTTTGGTGCGTTCAGTTAAAATTATAACTTTATTAAAAGGGTAAAAATGATGAATCATTTTTAAATGGTCATCCATATTTTATTATTAAACACATATTTGTTGGGTGCTGTCCATACCTTCTGAAAATTAACATTCAGGTATACATAAAGGTTTTTCAGTTTTAGAATTTATGAAAATCCTCTGCTGGAAAAATGAACACTTTTTTTTCATACACTTTTTGCATGTTTGTCAAAAGAGATTAATCCTTTAATAAAGCTTCCCCCATTGTCCTGATTAGATAATTGTCTGGTTTTCAGGTTGTACTGTTTCTGTGTGGACAAACACAGACACACGCATGCACATGATGTCTTTGACAGTGTGTTTTGTTTTAGGTCTATCTGAGAGGAAAAGTGACCTTCATGTGTGTGATGAATATAGTTGTTCTTTTGGAGGAATATGCAGGTACAACGGATCACACCTGGAGTGTCTTTGTCTGTATCAGGTTTGTTTCTTTTGCTTCAATGGATGATGCTAAGCTCTTATTCAGTTATTAACAGTGACATAGTTACTGTCTCATGCAGCTTTCAGGAATCATTGTTTGTTTGTTTCAGTGTCCACAGAGCTTTGCTCCAGTATGTGGGTCTGATGGTAGCACATATCATAGTGAATGTTTCCTAAGACAAGCTGCCTGTGAACAGCAGACCACAATCACCGTAATTACAGAAGGACACTGTCACGCCGGTTAGCAAAAACATCAAACGCTTTACAAAAATAGCAGTTATACACAAAACCTGTGCTTCTCACTTAATAATATACACACATTTTTTTGATCTACACTGATGCTTTGCTTTGAAAATCTGCTCACATGGAATCAGTTTAGGGTCAGTAACCCACACACAAACTCATGAAAACATGAGCTAATTTTTCCACATAACTAAAGTTTGAACTGCTTGTTTTGTCAAATTATTGATTTTATAATATTGAATAATTGCAGTCATGTGTAATACAGAATTTTAAAACAGTCATGGCATTTTAGATTATGTTTATCCTTTTGTCAGATGCTGAATCGGCATCAGGAGATACAGGTATGTCATTTTTTTTTTTTTACATGTATGACTTCTCCAGTCATCTGTTTAAACTCCGCCCCTTTCTTACAATTAACTGCAACCTTAAGCCAATCAAGTCTCAGCCTACTTTTTTATTTATTGATAATCCATTTCACACAGATGTACACCACAATATTAAAGTAAAGATCTGTGGCTACCCAAACAGAAAATGATATGACCTTAAGTGCGCTGGAGCTTATATGCAAGCTGTGTGTGAATATTTGTGTGTAGATCTGGAGAGTTCAGGACTGGAGCCCAGCAGATTCTCTAAGTGTTCTAGCTGCAAATTCGGAGCAGAGTGTGATGAAGACTCTGAAGGCATTTGGTTAGTCAACATGTGTTTTGTGTTTGTATACTACAGAGCAGAAGCTCCTAACATTTTGTCAGTCGAATCCCTTGATGTAAAATATTTATTTTATTTTAGATGTTTACATGAAGTACCCCCATTTTTGATGTTCATATTTTAGTAAATTCCCATTTTTGTAAAAATCCTGCTACAGAGGGAAACAACATGCAGGTAACATGATTTTTCTTTGCAGGTGTGTGTGTAATATAGACTGCAGTGGATACAATATGAATCCAGTGTGCGGATCAGATGGACAGTCTTACAGTAATCCATGTCAGATCAGAGAAGCATCCTGCTTGAAGCAAGCTCAGATTGATGTCAAATACCTTGGACAATGTCCAGGTAAACACACGCACACAAACAAATAACACATCAGCAAACACATATAGAGACGAATATTTATTGTAATGAAATACAACATGATTCTGTGTTTGATTCATCCTATAGATTCAGTGGATCTAGTGGATGGAGTCAGTGTGGGTGGAGCAATGCCTTGTGCTGAAATCAATAGCAGCTTTTGTGTGCATGGAACTTGTGAGATGAAAAACGGCCTGGCAACGTGCAAGTATGACCTACAAACATGCACAAGTCATGTATTGTAGTAAATAGTGAACTGGATGTACAAATGAGGGGTTTTAGGCATATAGAGTTGATGTGATTTGGTCAGCGTTGTTCTTGTTGTTTAGATGTAATGTGGGGTTCTCCGGTGTGCAGTGTGAGCAAAGAGACTTCAGTGAATTGTACGTGGTGCCCAATGGGCAGAAGCTTCAATACGTCCTGATTGCTGTGATCATTGCTGCTGTACAGATCAGCATCATCATCGCTATCATAATATGCATTATAAGGTAAAAATCACATCACATGCACGCAAGCATGCACCAAATAAATGTGAATATAGAAACAAGCAAACATGCCCCACACTCACCAGTCCTTAAAACTGCTGCCTTTAGGATTCATCCAAAAAAGCCACGTGGTCGTCTTCAGAAACAGGACCTGGGACACTTTCCCAAAGATGGAGGACGCAGGATTGAATAGCTGCTGATTACTTTAACACAAACACACAAACAACTGCACAACTATCTTTTAACATTAGTATTTCAGTGGCCTTATTCTACCCTGTTTTTACTTTAAAATCTCTACATTCCCAGTTTTCTCTCCCCTTCTCAATTTTGCCTCTGCCTCACTTTCTTACTAGTCCAAATGCAGTAACTCCACATGGTGAAATGTTTACATTAGTAGATTATTACATTTTCTGAACAAAATTTGAGTGATTCTTGTCATGCAAAACATGCTAGCATGATAGTGTTTGTATGTATATTTTTGAGGAGATTGTTTGCTATTACTTTCATAAGCTGTAAGAGGGCCCAGAGCCATATATAGGGACCAGAATAATACCAACACTTTGTGGTGGACTTTTTAAAAAAACTTTGGCCAGTAAGCAACCACCCAGAGCAAGAAACATGCAAACAAAAAAAAACAAAAACCCTCCCACAAAGACTTAGCAACCACATAGCAATGTCCTGTCAACCACATACAACATAATAGCTGGGGGTCAGAGGTTAAAACATGTCAGAGAATGTTTGTAAAGCTCATTCTTAAAAGAATTTGTTGTTTTCTATTTATGCTTTGCCTTCTATCAATCTTATTTTTAATGTAAGAGTGGGTGTGGCCATTTTTAAATTGAATGTGCAAGGCTTCCGTTTTTTTTAGCTGTACAAAAAAAAACCCAGTCCATTATGCTGTTTGATATAGCAAACCAGTATTTGTTATCATCATTTTTAAATTATTATCATAATCATAAATACACTGGTTTGTAGTGTAAATATTTTTACTGTTTAAAGTACTTTGCTGTTCTTGCAGTTTTTTCACACATAGTGGCTAATATCGGAAGCCTTGCACATTTACAGAAAATAGCTTACTTCAGTGAAAAAAATAAGGTGGATAAAGTTGAGAAAAAAATTACAGTCTTTTAATTTCTAGAGTTTTATAGCAGCACAATCCAAAACCAAGTGAGACAAACCTCTTACAACTAAATTCCTGTAAAGCAGGTCTTCATAATGTATGACTGTGAAATTCTGTGTTCATTAGTCTTCTAAAGTCAGTTTATAAATCAAGTGACTTGCTATTATGAGAAGCTCTGTATAATTTTGCATGTCAACTCTGTAAACTCAGCAAACATTTATAAAGTGGGTTTAAAAGAAAACTTCATTGTTTTGTGTTTTTCTTTATCTGGGTGTTTTTATTTCTAACATACTAGTGTATTTCAGTGGCTCAAAGTGCATGCTGGGAGATGCAGTTTTCGAATGTCAGCTTGTCTGAATGGGACGTCAGAGGTCAAAACACCAATGCGAAACTCCAAGGTCAGTTTACACTGTGTGTGTGTGTGCGTTCCACAGCTGTTGGCTTCAGTTGAGTTGACGGTATGCCACAGGGGGGTGGATTTATAAAAGTAAGTCCACCTCACCGCACAAACACACACATTTGCGCTCTAGACCAATGTCACTGTCATTTTAGCTATTTCAAAGCTGAGAGAGCGACACGTATTATGCATATCCACAAGACTCCCTGACACATGCACACAATACGGGAATGTTTGAATTAATGGGGCTTTCCAGTGCTTCTGTGATACAGCTTCCAAAAATGTCTTAGTATCCTCTTACAGTTGTATTTATATCCATGCATTTCTATCTGTGTGTGTGAACAGGGGTGGAGTTTGTCAGATTCCACTGGGGTCTCTCTCTTGGAGTGTCAGTTTCTCTCTATGTACTGTGTGTTTGATTCCGTCTGGCTGTTTACCCATCTCTGGCCCGCTAGCTTTACTTTCAGGGACGTGTGAAAGGGAGAATCGGAGATGGAAAAGAGAGGAGATGTAATACTGGGGGTCGAGGATGAATCCGGGCAGCCCGTCTCGGCCTTGTCGATTCTCTCTTTGCTGGAACGAGTGTCTACGATCATCGATGGTGTCCAGGCCAGCCAGCAGCGCATGGAGGAGCGACAGCAGCAGCTCGAAAGCTCGGTGAGCGCCGTCCAATCCGAGCTTCTCAAACTAGCTCGCGACCATGGTGCCACAGCCACAACCGTTGACAAACTGATGCAGAAAGCCCGGCGTGTGAGTGCGCACGTTAAAGAAGTACGTTCACGTGTGGAGAAACAGAACGTGCGTGTGAAGAAAGTGGAAACTACACAAGATGAACTGCTCACCCGCAACAAGTTCAGGGTTGTCATCTATCAGGTAAACACATTCCTAACAACCGCAGCATGTGTGTTATGGGTGACTGAGGGTGTGGCTCTATCCTTGTGGCATTTAACAGCAAGTTGGCACTGTAAACTCACACAATGCTATAGGGGGCGCACTTGAGAATTTCCTTTTTTAGAGCTGATTGGCTAACTATTTCTGTTAGTGTGTCAGATGAGTGATATAAAGATATTTTTGATATGTCCATTCAAGAGACTTCCAGAAAGAGGGAAACAGAGAGTGACACTGGGCCTTAAAGGGATAGTCCAGCCAAAAATTAAAATTGTCATCTTTTACTCACCTTCATGTTGTTTTTTTCTGACGTGGAACACAAAAGAAGATATTTTGTAGAATGTTGGTAACCAAAGGG
This sequence comes from Tor tambroides, assembly GCA_021397915.2. Classification (NCBI taxonomy): domain Eukaryota; kingdom Metazoa; phylum Chordata; class Actinopteri; order Cypriniformes; family Cyprinidae; genus Tor; species Tor tambroides. The sequence goes on from JAFVLL020016806.1 coordinate 39,912, forward strand.
TTTCAGGTTCCATTGACTTACATAGTATGGACAAAAATTGAAGTCTGAATGGCTATTGAAGTCAATGGGACCCAAAACTCTTTGGTTACCAATATTCTTCAAAATATCTTCTTTTGTGTCCCAAAAAATATCAGGTTTGGAATGACATGAGGGTGAGTAAAGATAACTTTTGAATTTTTATTTTTGAGTAGACTATCTCTTTAACCACAGACGTTGAGTATAACAGGTATTAGTAGTTATTCAATGTGGTTTTGTCTATTAAATTATTGTTCAATTTACAATTAGTGCCCCAATCCTGAATACATGATTCAACTGATGATTCAATTCAGTTCTTCTAAGTAGCAATGCACAGACGCTGGCAAATTTGTCTGACTCCTCACTCTGTAGTGCAACACTTCAGTATACAGAATGAATAATTAGAGAATATGTGTGACATAATAAATTAGTCTAAATTAGGCTTTTAGACAGTGTGTGTGTGACAGTATATGCATGTGTGTTTGTGTAAGGTTATTCTGAGGTTTCCTAATATAGAGCTGCACACACAGCTGAAGAGACACTTTAAGGCTATTCCCTGAATAGGGAGTTTATACATACACATACATAGACATCCATTCTTACAGACTACAAAAATGCCCTCTAGGGAAGGGTCATCTCATGTAACCAGACTTCAGACTAACATAAAACCTAGTCTCCGTTGCTTGTTAAGACTAAGAAACGCCCACTTAAACAGGAAGAAACTCTCTGCCAAACCTATAAAGTGACCAGCCACAGAATGATTTGTTTTAACATTATGTACACATACTGTAAATGTGTAATTAATAATACCACAGCTGTAGATCAGCACTCAGAATTAAACTCAAAACAATAAAACGTAAAATTAGTTGAAAATGTATGTAGGCCTTGTGATCAGAATTTTTGTGCACCCAAATGTAAAAGTACAGATTATTGTAGACATGATTCTAAAAATAGAGAGAGAATATGGTTGATAACTGAATAATCTTCAAAAATTTGACTCAAACCTCCAGATGGACTGATAAAACCTATGAGATTTCGAATTTGGAACTGTTGATTTTAACCGGTTTTTTTTCATGCAATGTAACATTATACATATCATCTTATATGCATAAGTTCATGGTGAACCTTCCAAAAAGTAACAGCTGAACATGTATAGGTAAACTTTAGTTAAAGTGATAATTCAGACAAAAATGAAAATTCTGTCATTATTTACTCACCCTCATGTCATTCTAAATCTGTATGACTTTCTTTCTTCTGTTGAACACAAAAGAAGATATTTTAAACCGAAGATTTCCTCATTTTGTCCATACAATGAAAGTCAATGGGAAAAAGTGTTGCTTGGGACACCACTGACTCTCACTGTGTAGGCAAAAACAGTTAAAATATTCTTCAAAATATCTTCAAGTAAATGAAGACAATTTAGTATGTGAGTTGTATTTTGTAACTGGACCGAGATTTACACCGTAACACAGCACCGGAAATGTAGGAGCGTATTTATGTTTCAGTGTAAAAGTCTATATAGAAATTTTAATTTAAATAAACAATTCAGTCTAAATATGATGATAAGGAAATTGATGTGTGGTAATCAGCTCAGTGGTTCTTGAATCTAGGTAGGTTGCAAGAAAGCATCAAAAATCCATGCCTCCAGCAAAGCTGTTAACTGCAATTTCCTTACAAATATTACTACATACAGTTTTATGTATGTACACACAAACAGCACAGAGTTCTTCTTCATGACCTTCTGGGAGTAGGCGAATTTGGAGTGTTTTCCAACTGAATAATGTTCTCTCTTTTCTGTCTTCCACTGCAGGGTGAAACTGAAGTTCCCTCTGTTGCTGTCACCAAGACTCCCAAGGGGGAGGGGCTTGCTAACTTGGAGGTGGAGCCAGATGAGTACGAAATCCCTGCTGACCTATCATCTGATGAAGAGTACATGGTGGTAGAGGAGGCGGAGTCATCCCGGGGTGCCCGTCTGAAACAGAGTGGGTTAAAAGGCATCGAGAACATCAAAGCTGCGTTCTCCAAAGAGAACATGAACAAGACCCGTGATAAGACGCGGGAAAACCTCAGCAAGACCAAGGAGAGCCTTAGTAAGACGGGCCAAACACTTGGAACCAAATTCAACACCTTGGGTGAGAAGATTGTGCCCCCTGAGCAGCGAGAGAAGATCCGTCAGAGCAGCGAGAGGCTGAAGGAAAACATCGCTAAGAAAGCACCCAATAAAGAATCGTTCAAAATCAAGCTAAAGAAGGAACGCACGGTCGCTGAGGGCCAGGAGGGTGCAGAGGCGGAGCTTGCTGTGACTCCTCCCAAAGGCAGGAAGTCTAGCCCAGATGTGACCTACACAGAGGTGGCTACCGAGAACAAGAGGGAAGGTCCAGTATCAGAGGAGGGAGCAACTCGTATCCAAGAGGACTGAACACAGCAGTTCACCACAGAATCTGTGGAAAAGTGGAAGGATAAAAAAATATATAATGCAGAGAAAGAAAGTAGTTAGTAAGTGGAATAAAGAGGGTAATTTTTCATTAAAAAATGTGCTCCAAAATGTGAGAGTGTATGAGTATGTGTGTGTTGGGTAGCTAAATTAATAAAAAAAAGAGTGCGAACACTAGATGTGTTTGCATCATTTCTGTTACCGTAAGCCACATGTGAAATATATTAAAATGTGAAAACATATGCTGTCTAATGTGTCCTTTTACTCTGCATTTGTGTCTTGGAGTAAGGAGCAGATGACTTTGTCCAAAACACTGGTAGTTAAGCTGGGGACTGAACCTCAGTTACAGTCAGTGAAGATCAGAGAACATTTGGATTGCCAAACATTTGTGTTCATACACACGCCAGCATCACAGAGACAGAGACTGGCAGAGTGAAAGAAAGATTGACCCATCAGCCAAAAAAAGATCTCTTGGAATTAATCTCAACAGCTGAGCGGCTCTGCCCAGCACATAGCAACCTAACATGAGGCACACAGTTTATCGAAAGACAACCAAACACTATAATGTATGCTCATTTCTCAATTCAGCTTTTCGCTCACATAGTTCTTCTGATGTAAAAAAAAAAAAAAATATATATATATATATATAATATATATACACAAAAATATATGTAAAAATAACTGATATTATATAAAATATGCTGTTCAAAAAGTACTGTTCAAAAGGTTGGGGGTGATCTTTTTTTTTTTTTAAAGAAAGGATTAATTAAATTAATTAAAAGTGACAGTTAAGATGTTTCCATTAAAAAAAAAAAAGTATTTCAAATAAATGCTGTTCCTTTGAATTTTGAAGACTGGAGTAATTACTGTAAATTTAGCTTTGCCATCACAGTACAATATAATATATTGTATAAATTACATAACTTGCAATACAATAAATAATAAAATAATTTACAATAAATTACATACAATCTGTCCCAAAAGAATTTTAAAATAGTACAATTGTAAAAAAAAAAAAAAAAAAAAAAAAAAAAGATGTTCCAGAGATTACGGTTTTGAAGTGTAATTCTTTCATTTTAGGTAAGAAGGGAAATGAAAACCTCTGAGATAAAACATTTCTTTTAACAGGAAAAGGAAAATATTCTTTTGTAATTAGTGATCCACAAATTTTGTTATTATATTTAGGCTATCATCCAATAAATTATAATTGTCGGTAAACATTATATTATATTATATTATATTATATTATATTATATTATATTATATTATATTATATTATATTATATTATATTATATTATATTATATTTCTTCTCCTCTCCAGCGTGTGGCAGCACTGACATTCACATAAAACCCGCAGCACAAAATGTTTAGCCAAACATTCATATTAGAGAGTTTCGGCTCACTAGTGACATTTTCTTTACCAGTTACATATTTTTGTGTTATTCGTTATTGCTCATTATTTTTTATTAACCATCTTGGTTCATTACTATTATTTTGTTTCCCATCATTTCCGGTGTGTGACGTCATTCCTGGCGACAGTAACTACAACATCCCGAATCCGCTTTTGCAGCTTGCGTATCAGAAACGACTGATATAAAATACACAGAGAGAAGGAGAGACGTGTGTGTATATGTACCTGTATGCATATCTGTGATGTTTATTAAAGTTTAAACCCGTGCTGCCTTGCCAATAAAGCTTGTTGAATGTGAACAGAGACAGGGATGGCGGAGGAAGAAGAGCGCGGACCCGGTTCGGTCTATCAGATGTTCGTGCTGATGGAGGATCTGCTGGATAAACTCAAGGTTTTGGATTATGAACAGCATGTTCTGGATAAACACAACATCAAACCCCTTTCCAGGTGAGAACTTTAGAATCGCTGCTTCATATGTGAAATATAAAGCGTTTTTTTTCTGACACAAACATTAACGTACAGTTAAGTTTATAGTTGATGTTTTTTTAACAGTTAACTTGTAATAAAATCCAAAACATGTTACATCCTCTAATATTGTTGACTTTGATGTACAACTGACATTAAAAATAATTTGTGACCAAGAACAGCTCAAGTGTTTTCCTTATTTTATTCATGTAGCATGAAAACAGAATGTGATGGTAACCTTCAAACTAATACAAACATTGCTAGGGTTACTTATTAGTAAAACTCATACGGTTCAATCTTTGTTGAATCTAAATAAGCATTTTTGCTCTGTTTTTCAGGCATTATTTTGTCTCTAGCCCTCACGTGTTGTCAAATCCCGGAGAGCAGTTCTATATGTTCAGTGTAATTGCTGCCTGGTTGATTTCTCTGTGCGGGCGGCCGTTTGACACACCGCAGGAGTATGATGACCCCAATGCCACTGTCTCCAACATCCTGTCTGAGCTACGTGCCCTGGTGAGACTTGATGACACCCTCACAAGTGTGCGTAGAAGTATTTGGGTTTCTTGATTATCACTGTATATCTGTTTTTCGTAGGGAGGCCAGGTTGATTTCCCCCCATCTAAGCTGAAGTCTGGATCTGGAGAGCATGTCTGTTATGTTCTAGATCAGCTGGTAGAAAAGGCACTAAAGAGTAAAGGATTCACCTGGAACAAGTAACAGCACACACACACACACACACACACACACACACCGTGAGCTGATTGTATGATGTTCTGTGCTGCTTTAGGTCTCATATATAAATCTTGTTGTAGAACTACTGATTTCAAGAGAATTCTGTACACAAGCATTCTGTACCCACTATATACACACTAACACAGCTGGTTTTCTCTCTCTTTCAGGCCGATGTACCCGTCTGTGGAGGTGGAAGACGAGTGTGTGCAGGAAGATGATGCTGAGCTCACACTCAGTAAAGCTGAGGAAGAAATGACAGTGAGTCAAACTCTATTCTAAGCTTTGCCTTCTATTTTAAGCTTTCATCTGTCAAGCTTTTATTTTAGCAGTTTTTTCAGTGTTGTAAGTTTTCTTGAGTAAATTAGCTCAGAATTTGTTAAATTATATTTGGATTAATAGTGTAATTATAATTATTTATTAGATCTGCTTCAAGAAAAAGTTGAAATCAGAATCACAATCAGACTAAGGAATTTGACTATTCAAGGAAAAAATACAGTTTGTTTGTATAAAAAAAAAACAATTGCAAGCAATAATTGCATTTTTATATTATTTTTTTTAAGATTTAAGATTATTTTAAGGTAGTTTGTTGCAATTTATGTGATTTAACTTAAAAAAAAAACAACAAATGTGTCATACCTTACTTTGGTTATTGTTCTACATCAAATGCAAATTGCATGGAATGGACTTTGTAAAAATGTGTATATTGTGATATATTTTGTTACGAACTAAAATAGAGAAATAGTGAATGAAGACATGACTTTGAATCACACACACAAACTCATGTGTAAAGTGAGTGACAGTGAGTCACACACACACACACACACACATACACAGACACTCATTAAAAATGTGCATCTTCAGCAGGAGGATGAGGAGTATGAGGAAGAGGATGGCCTTGATTTAGACGCGTTGAAGACCAGAACCAATCAGCGTGTGAGTTTTATTTGAAATACCAGTAGATGCATTTTATGTAATAATAAAATATAAACCTGAAAGGAATAATTACTTCCTTTCTTTCTCTGGAGATGGTTTAGTTGTTTCATATGTAAGGTGATATTAGTGTGTGTGGTACAAATCATAAAGAGCCCACAGTCTTTTATACTAAGTGAGGAGGGTCGTTTCCTAATATCTTAAACAAGAACTAGTACACAATATTTTACTGAATATGTACAGTAAAAGACAACTGGTGTTCAGGAACTCAGTGGCTCGAGGCCTGCAGTGGTTCTGGAGTCAAATGTTGATGCCGCTGAGTGGAATCTGGAAGTGGAGCGAGTTCTTCCACAACTTAAAGTCACCATTCGAACCGACAACAAGGTCTCAATTACTTCAACCTTTAATCATAGTATGTCACCTCTATGGTGATGGAGAGGCTCTGACTGACTGAAATACTGGTTAATGTGTTTCAGGATTGGAGGATTCATCTTGATCAAATGCATCAACATCAAGACGGCATCAACACATCCTTGCAAGACGCCAAGGTCATCCATCCATCAATCCATCACAGATGTTATATTTAATTTACATAAAATTGTGAAATACTAAATCTAAGTATGTATATGTGTGGATGTTTTCAGGGTTGTCTGTTTAAACTGAGGGAGGACATCAGTAAAACACTGGAGAAAGTGAGCAGTCGTGAGAAATATCTCAATACTCAGCTTGAGCATCTTATTTCAGAATACCGCCAGGCACAAGCACAGCTAAACAAGGTGAACATCTCGACCAATCAAAACCTAAAACATTATTACTAACCTTAAACCAATCAAAAGATAGGATGTCAAAGCCTGTTTTTTTTCCCTAAGGTAAAGGAGCTTTATCAGCAAGCCAGTGGAGGAGTCACAGAGAGAACCAGGATTCTGGCTGAAGTGAGTCTGAAAACAACAATACAGTCACACCGTATTATTATTACAATGATTTAATCATCTTTTGGTTTCCACAGTAGCAGCACATAACAGCATCAGTAGTTCTTCTGAATGAATGTGTCTCATAATCTCCACACAATATTCAGATAACATTAATAAAGCCTATTTATTTTTACTTCAGATCAGCGAAGAGCTAGAAAAAGTCAAACAGGAAATGGAAGAGAAAGGCAGCAGCATGTCTGATGGAGGTAAACCGCACACACAGCAAACCCTCTTTCAAGTCACTGATGATGCAGTTTGTTCACGTGAGCTGTAGTTTCTGCTTGTTAATGTGTTTTGTGCTGCAGCTCCGGTGGTGAAGATCCGTCAGAGTCTGACCAAGCTGAAGCAGGAGATTGAGCAGATGGATGTTCGGATGGGAGTGGTGGAGCACACCTTACTGCAAGCCAAACTCAGAGAGAAAAACAACATGACCAGAGACATGCATGCTACACACCTCTTAGAGCCCAACACACAGACTTACTGAGTCCCACACTCTGGTGATGTTGTATGTGTTGGTTATATTTCATGTAAATATTTTCTTTAAATATGTTTTTAAGTGTAAATGACAAAATATCTAGTATTGAACAATAAAGTAAATATTCTCACTACTAGAACCTTTTCTCTCAAAGTTTGTAGAAGTTTGAACTTGCGTAACTGTCTCCAGAGAAAGAGAGAAGGGTGTTGGTTACAGAGGACCCTGAGCTGAGCATTACACACACATGTAACTGTTCCATGATTTCATCCTCGCACACTGCAGAGAAACACTAGAGAGTATTCTGGTCTGCACAATCTCAAGTTATCAGTCCACATCCTGAGGAAACTTTTGTTGTGTCTGTTTTCTGCCTAAGAACAATGAACTTTTTGTCTTTTTGTTGAAATTCTCTATTGAATTGTAATATTTGTAGTAATTCTCAAGTAAAAAGAGAACTAATTTGCAGCAATTGTAAATGGTATAATTCCCAATTATCTAAATGACGATTCCTAATTGTGATTCCAAATTATTATTAATAATCCCATGAACCATTTACAAATTTACCACTTGTTTTTTACTGACCAGCACTAAAAGCTTAAATAAAATCAGAACCACTGTTACAGGTTTGTATCTGTTGCCCGTTGAACTCAGAAGAAGATTTTTTGAAGAATGTGGGTAGCCACATAGTTGATGGTAGCCATTGACTTCCATAGAATGGGAAAAAAATATATAAAGTCAATTGCTAGAGTTGAATGTTTGGTTACACATGTCCTTCAAAACATCTTTTGTGCTCAAAATAAGATTGAAAACCATACAGGTTTGGAAGGACATGAGGGTGAATAAATGACGGAATTTTCATTTTTGGGCGAACTACTCCTTTAAACGATGTTAGACTCTCTTGTGCAGAATGACTTACAAATAAATATTTAATCATAAATACTAATGCGTTACTACTTGTGCGAATATGCATTCACAGGTATGTGAAATTATGTATTAATTTGATAAAATATGTTTCCATTACTGGTGCACTACTGTATTCTTCAGAGAAGTTTTGTTTTGAACAGTGCCCCCCCCCTCTCTCTCTCTCTCTCTCTCTCTCTCTCAGAAGGCGTGGTTCTTCATGCCTGTCAGTGTTTGTAGGTAGGCGGACAGGCTTGATCCGCACCGCTATCCGCATTCTCCCCGGTTTAGGTAAGTTGTTTTTCTCTTGTTGCTGAATCTTTGTAGTTTCATATATTTTGCGCGGTAGATGCAGAGCAGATACAGCGCTAAAGAATGTGGCGAGAGGAAACCGGATGTTAGTATTGCATTACGCTTCGGCATAATCACTTTATAACCTATATTAGCTTTATACAATGTGGGATTTTAGATTTATTACATTGCACTATTATCATATACAGTATAATGTCATAGCTGGATATGTGAGTGAATGTTTCTTGCGCATCTCGTATCTGCTTCTGGCCGCGCAACAAAGATTCGAGGAGCGTTGCGTCTGAACCCAGAAATAAAAGAGCATGAAAACAATGAGGATGCCAGATTTCGTGTAAATTTCACAAAAATATTTATTCTGAGTAAAATAAGATAAATTATTCTGATATCCCCTTTAAAATAACCTATTATTGTTATTATAAATAAGTCAAATTATTTATGAAAGGTAGACCATGGACTGTAAGGTAGACTATTTTATTTATTTATAAAAACTACAGAGTCGACCAAAGTAAGTTAAGATATTTTTAAGAACTGAAAAAAATAAACAGATAAATCTTACTTATAAACAGACATTGCATCATCAATCAGTAATAATAGAATTAACACTAACAGCTTTTGGAGATTTGTACAATATGCTGCGGAATATATATTTTTCTCTTCGGCCATATATTGTTTAAATTACAATTTCTCATTATATAAGTGAGTAAACAAGAATGAAAGTAACAGAAATAGATAAATTATTAAATAATAATTGCCAATAGAATACATTGTTATTTACATGTTGAGCTCTGTTTGTGTTGCTATGCATGTGTGTGGTTTTGTGGTTGACACATTTCTGTAATGAGCTGTGATATTGCAGCAGCTCATTTCACTTATGCTCCGCTGCAATATCAACATCATGCTTTGTTTTCCTTATTTTATGTATTTGCAACTTTAATTATGCAAAAAATGTTTTTCTTAATGTTAAAGTTATTTTGTGTGTCTAGCTCACGGAGACTACAGGAAATGAGTGAGGGTTTGGGGGACTTTCTGTTCAAACACATGCATAAGTTGCAGAAGTTTGTCATGTGATCACTCTGGGAACAGATTTTTAAGAAAAACAAATGAGCTGCTTGGTATGTGTGTGTGTGTGTGTGTGTGTGGGGAGAGAGAGAGAGAGAGAGAGAGAGAGAGCAAGCGAGCATGTGTTATTGTACTCCCTCATTTTTTGACGTTAGTCTCCTCTGCTTCTCTGATAGCAGCTGCTGCGCACATACATGCACAACACTCTGTTCAGCCAATCAGATTATTTCTAGCCAGGAAGTGGTTAACAGGAAGTACAGTATGTGGTCTCCACCTACTTTGCATCATCACCATTTGGATCATCATGGCTTCTTGATCCCCCTCCCCATCCCATTCCCTTTACATTCTGTCAGACACCTCTCCCCATTTTTCATTAAATGATTCATTTTATTTCATGAAATACATTTATTTGTGAATATTTGCTCTATTTTATATAAATATTATCAGGAAAAAAACTAGAAATACTTAAGGAGACAGTCTTTTCTCTCATTTGACCTAATTTCTTTAGAAATTTATTGCACAAAAGAATGCCTGTAATTCCATTTCCATTTGTAAGTGTAGAATCATTTTAAATTTTGCTTTATTTTTCATCTATATTGCATATTTAAATCTAACCATTTTTTATATTTTTGGAATTTTAAAAAAAATTAGAAAAATTTAAGTCTGTTTAAGACATCAACAGAGATCATTTTAAGGATTTAAAGTAAAATTATATAGTTCTATCTTTTTCATTGTTTTTCATTAATGGTTCTTTATAGCTCTATAGCAGAAAATGGATCTGTGATTATTTTTAATTTGGCCCTGCTTCCAGAATGCAAGTGATCTTATGTTACTGACCTTGTATCATTGCCAGTCTTTTTCATTCTTTACAATCTCCATTTATTACTTGTTTATATATATCAGTGTATGTTTATTTTTGCTTTAATTTGATCTTAGTTTAATTTATGTTTTTGTTGTTGCATGACCTTAATGTGAAGCAAGGAATTATTAATTAATTATTTGTTGCACAATTCACATTTGTAGATTATGTACATTCGTCATTAATGGTTTATACCGATATATAATAATTTCTATTTATTTAGATTTATTTTATCTTTGTTTTTCATGTTGCATGACCTTAATTTGGTGCAAGGAATTATTCAAGAAAATCAATGTGAAAAAAGAAACGAAATAATAGAAATAGTTCAAAAATTGTTTCCCATGAGCTATACACATTTGCTAAATTATGTACTACCTATTTTTTTTTAGCAGAATGTTATTTTGTGTTTATTATTACAGGTTTAACAGCAACGTGAGCCATGTCTTTCTTCTTTAAAGGAGCGGTTACAAGTATGTATGCCTTCATATCATGTCACACTCCCATTCTTCCTCTTGTGCACACATTCTTTGATAAGACTGACTTGATGTTTGTTATAGGTTCTCCGGTTAAGACCAGGAGGCAGGAGGCTGAATATATTTGTCACAGGTATAGGAATGTGGACAAACAGCAGCAACATTTAAAAGCTTTTCCTCTAATTTTCTTTTAGTATATGTGTAGTGCTTGTTTGTGCATCTGTAAAAAATGTGTGTGTACATTAATGCTGTTTCTCTCTTTCAGTCTTGACGTTTCCCACGTCTCTGACTCCTCCTTCGAGTGTTTCTCTACCAATCCGCTGACAGGCTCTGTGTGCTCGTGCCGCCGAAGCCCCCGCCTACTAGCCAATGGTTATTACGTTCTGACAGAGGACAGTTTTACCACAGATGACGAGGGTAACGTCACCCTGACTCCCTCGCACACCAGCGTCTCATACAAAGAGAATCTTGTCCGGTGAGGTTTATTACAGTGTTTGTTGTTGTGTGTGTGCATGAGAATTTCATTCCAGCTGTGCTGTACACTTTATATTAAAAATAGGCTTTGATATGAATATTTCTTATAGTATTTAAATGGTTTAAACTTTTCAGGACTGTATTTTTACTTGTTGAAATATATTATTTTTCAGATACATTTGTGTTGTGAATTCGCCTTTTACATACTGTATCAAAAAATAGTGGTGAGATTTTGCAACCCTAAAGGTCCTTGCACACTGAGTTCGAAATTTTCATATGCGTTTTTTCGTTTTTTTCATATTCGTCATCCTTTCCTATCAAAATGCTTGCTACGGATGCGAAAACGCAGAAAATCGAACCTGGTCCGAATTTTTATGACGGACAGAAGTTTCGGAGGCAGTGTGTAAACGTGATTGACACAACGTGAGGTCGTATTTATTTTTTAACGTGCGAAAATTTCGGACTCAATAACCTTAAATGCCCAGATTTGCAATTTTCCAATGTTTTTCCAAATTATACTTCAATGCAAATTTTGCCTATATAAAATGGTTGTTATAACTAATTCCTCTGTAAAGAGATATATTATGGTGCAAAAAATTATATGCCATGAATATAAATGCCTGTGTCTCTCAGGATTAAAAGCAACTTTAAATCTGACATAATAATAAACCCTTTTTGTTTGTGTATGTTTATTAGCATATTCAGACGAAAGCGCCGGGCAAAAAGATCACTAGCAAGTCTTCTTAGTGATGTTAACCAATCGTGCCAATCCTGGCTGGAAGGAAGTGTATTTAGAAGATCTGACCCCATCACTCTCCTCCAGTCATCATCATGGAAGGAGTTGGACAACAGCTATGAGACAAACACACCCATCAGCTTCACCTATGGTTAGAAGGCTTCTAGTTTTGGACTTCAAGATCTTTGAAACAGCTAGCTTAAAATATTTGCCTGTTCAGTTTTTGTGAAGATGTTTGTTTCTTTATAGATCCCACAGATCCCGTTTCCTCCCCTGATAAAATGCCGCTTCAGACTCAGCTAGAAGAGGAGGAGTCTCCATGTGAGTCATGCTCCGCCCATGAACAATTCAGCCAATCAGGGAGCGGGCTCCTGGATGTTCCTCCCCCATCCATGTGTCACCTCAATAGTTATAGCTCATCCAGCAAGACATCAGGTGAGAAAGGGCGAATGAAAGCTCCTTGCCTACTATGAGTTTTTGATGAATATGAAAAAATAGAAACAGCTGGAAACTATTTTAATGTCCTTTATGTTTGTTTCAGAAACTGTGCTCTTGAAAGTCCTTCTCCTCATCCTAACTCTGTGCCTCTTCATTGCCATCTCCTCCGGGTAATAAAAATGTGTGTGTGCATGTGTGAAAGAAAGGCTGTATCTGAAATTGCAGACTTCCCTACAATATAGTAGTCAAAAAACTATGGAAGCCACGCAAAAAAAGAATAAAAAAGTTTAAAATAAACTTTTTATCTCACAATAATGACTTTTTATGACTTTTTCTCATAATTCTGCTTTTTTTCTCACAAAGTAATTACTTATTCAAAAGAAGTACATACTTAGAGAGTATGTGATTTCGGACACAGCCAGTGAGATTTCTGTCTGTTTGGCTCATTTGTTGTGAAAATGGGCAGAGCTTTACTTCTCATAGATTAATAACATCATAATCCTCACAGGTGGCTGCTGGGAGGTGTTTCTGCAGCAGTGGCGTTCATGGTTCTGCTTTCATCTATATGTGAGTAAACAAATCAAGTAAATTATATTCATCCACATTTGATTGATAAAAGTGAGTTAGGTTCAGAATCAGGTGTTAGGTAAAAGAGACTGAAAAGTTATTATATTTTAAAAGTTACAAAGATTTATTTATTGTGTTAAATAAATTGCTCCAATGAATTGTGCACAATAAAATAAGTAACGTATATATACAGTGCCCTCCATAAGTATTGGAACAGTGAAGACAAAATTGCTCTGTTGGCTGTGGAGTCAAGACATTTGCAAATATGATTAAAAGATGAATAAAGGACAAATAAGATAATACATTTTATTATTAGCCGTTCCAACACATACATATTTCACAAATAAAAATAGCTGCACTTTTAGAGTTCATCCCACTCATTGATGTGAGCACAAATGTAGGACAGTTGAACATAAGGCAGATACTAAAAGATTCAAAAGCTATTGTTTAGTTGCAGATCCCACTTGCTTTAATCACAGCAGTGAGTCTGCTTGACCCTTAGACATCCACCAGACTCTTGGTCTCATCTTTGAATACTTTCCCCAGCCTTTAATGCAGCCAATTCCAACTGTTGCTTGTTTTGGGGAGTTTCTGCCTTCACTCTCCTCTTCAGCTGGTGAAATTCATGTTCAATTGGATTTAAATGGGAGATTGCCCAAGTCAATCTAAGACTTTCCATTTCTTTGCCCTGATAAAAGATGAATATGAGACAAAACTACAGAATGTCACATTTTATTATTAGCTGTTTCAAAACGTACATGTTTTACCAAATAAAAAGGACAGCACTTTTAGAGTTTATCCCACTATCTGATGTGACCATAAGTATTGGGACTGTTAACCTTAAGGCAGATGTAAAAGATTAAAAGCTATCATTTTGTTGCTGATCCCTTGCACACAATCACAGCAGTGAGTCTGCGACCCATAGACACCACCAGACTCTTGGTCTTACACAACCTCCACCATACTTTACAGACGAGGCTGTATGCTTAGGACCATTTGCAGTTCCTTTTTTCTCCACACTTTTGCTTTCCCATCACTTAGAAAAAGGTTAATCTTTGTCTCATCTGTCAATAAAACTCCATTCCAAAACTCTACTGGCTCACCTTTGTGCTTTTTTGCAAAATCTAATCTTGCATTTGTATTTTTGGTGCTGGTCAGAGGTTTGCATCTTGCTATGTAGCCTCTGTAATTCTGTGTCAAAATCTCCTGAGGACAGTAGATTGTCAGAGCATCACCCCAGCTTTCTGGAAGCTGTTGGTGATTTTACAGACATCTTTTAGGATTCATTTTCACAGCTTTTAAGATTTGTCTGTCATCAACTGCTGTTGTTTATCTCAGCCGATCAGGTCGTTGTTGGCTGCTGATGTCGCCGGTTGTTTCCAAACTCTTGCTTTCTCCATGCCCTTTGTTTTTTGCTATAGCTCTACATGACTTCCTCTTTTCTTTTAGCATCCAAATTGCTTGCTTTTCTCTCAAAGTCAGCTCCCTCGTCTTCATCCTGGTTTGTGTGTGTCGTCATCAAATGCAAGACTCTGAATGCAGAAGCAATGGATATAACTGATACTACACATTCCCTGCTTTTAATATCTGAAGAAGTAATGGAACAGGACACAGCTGATCACTCAGAAAAACCTGTGAGGGAAATGTTCCAATACTTATGCTCACATCAGACAGGGGGATGAAACTCTAAAAGTGCTGATCTTCTTAGCTGGTAAAACATTTGTGTGTTGAAACACCGAATACTAAAATGTGACATTCTGTAGTTTTGTCTCATATTCATCTTTTAATCATATTTGTAAATGTCTTGACTCCACAGCCAACAGAGCAATTTTGTCTTTACTGTTCCAATACTTATGGAGGGCACTATATATATTCATGTTGATTCCTTGAGCAGTATCCTCGTTAAACAACATTATAGGAAAACACTCCCATAAAGCAATTAGATTTAAGGTGGGTGGTCAACAGTTATTTTATAAACCTAACTTCCCTACTATTTATGAGTCAAATATTGTAAATCATCCTCTCTGTCTCTCTCTCTCAGGTATGTCTAAACCTGGAACTGCAGTGTGCTGGAGGAGAGCAAAGACTGAGGTGAGAGTCTGAGTGCAGATTAATAATAGACTCCTGACTTTATGAAGTTTCTGTATGCAGAGACAAAAATGGGACTCTAAATAAAGAATTTAACATCCATATTGTGTCTCTTCATCAGGACATCACCTCCAGAAACGAGTGAGGAGGAGCCATACACACATAAACACATTTGTGTGAAGTCTGTCCTGAGGAGGCGGAGGAAGTGAGTGCGTGGACACATCCTGCATCAGCGTTAAAAATTAGTTATAGATCAGTTGTTTGTAGTGGTGTTTTCACTGATCAGCTAAAGAGTTCTAAATATAATAATTACTGAATAGTGATGGCAGATGACTGTCACAGGAAATTTTACATGCTAAGATTAGCATGCATTTTTTAAATAGATGGACATATCAGTGAAGAATGATAACTCAGTAAATGTTTAAGAATTTGATTAATGTTCCTGGATTGCATTATGAGGGATTCTTTGAGTCAGTGGAGATGCCCTGCATAGAGGTGAAATTTGTCAGTGGTGTTTGTAAATGCATCAGCTTGGCTTGGTTAGGCTCTTCAACATGGTGACCAGGGCATTATGTGTTTTTGCCCAGCTTGTCTAGTCAGATTATCAGATTCAAATAAATATTTACTGCAAAACCTAGTTTAATATAATATTATTATGACTTTGCTGGAAATCTTTAACTTTTGAGAAGTTGTAGCAAAAGAAGTGCCAGTTTAGCTTCGCACAGATGCCTCATATTTGTCAAGTGCCTTTGCTATGCGAAACAGGAGGAGTGTTATTGCCATTTGCCAGGGTTAAAGTCACATATCCGTGCTGTGTGATTTAAGAGGGCTGAAATTTTTAGCACAAAGTGCTGCTATCAGGAGCGCAATAATTAGATTTATTATAAAAGCATTGCACTTAACATAGGATTAAAGTTCTTATTTCACAGGGACTTAAGACAATTAAACCCTGTTTGCAGGGAATTAGTGCTGCCAAAGGAGAACATGTTCTCAATTTACTGTATAATAAGTATAATTTTGTCACGTTCACACAAGGCAACTGCTCTCACAGAAAGTTAAATTGAGTAAACTGTGAGGAGAAAGCAATGTCTGTTACAACATGACCAAAATGCATTGTGAAACTGTATCCTCTGAAGGGAATGGCTAATTTCTGATTTTTTTATTAGGATGATGAAAACTTTTTTTATTACAAAGAGTCAAATGTTGTAGGACGCAGTGGAGTTTTTAAAAGCAGCTCAGTTTTGAAGAGCAAAGACATTCATGAGGAAACAAAAGAAAAGCAAAGGATAAAATGAAGTGTTTAAAGTAGGAGCATTTCAATTTTGGAGGTTTAAGCCTAAAAATCTGAAATCAAACATGTTTGAGACCAAGCCAAGGTGAATAAGTGAATTATTCAAATGCATTTATCTTAGCCAATAGATATCTAATGTGTTTATATGAAGTGTATTGTCTTCAGTGTTTATTGTAAATGTTTTTGTAGTGTCCATGAGCAATGAAACAAGAATGAACATTGCTCTATAAAAAAGTCAATATTTACTGTAAAGTGTTCTGTAGAAAATGTATCATTATGAGGGGCCAAGGACAGAGAGTTGAAAGGATTTAAGCTGTTTCTCAGCAAAACAGTACATGACAACATAATATTAAAGGGCTGACGACGCCACCTATTGGGCAAAAGTTATAAGTAATTCTATTTATGGACATTAAAGTGCTTGTCCTTAAATCCTCATCAGGAATGCTATGTCAATCAGATTTGTCGCTGTGCCTGGTCCTGCAATTGCTGCTTGCAGCTATATTTATAATAATAATTTTTGTTGATACAACAATCAGTTAGATGAGGCATATAAGCAATTAGTCCATTATATCCCATCAGAAATAGGATAAAAAATGTTGAAAAAAATACAGAATTATTTATTAATGTTTTTCAGATTATATAATTAATAAGTCACTGGCTACAGAGTTAAAAGGCAAGATGATTCCAATATGACTGTTTTAAACCATTGACATATTATGATTGGATGCAATTTTAATGCCAAAGCATGTTGTAAAATTAAGATGCACATCTCCAGTTTGTTACTAAACAGGACTCATAATGTGTTCACTGATCAGTAATCTGTTAAAGAATTCAGCGAGGCAAATTATTATGGAAAATATTAAATTATTTCCCTAGGGAGAGCTGCCTTTAAGCTTTGATGACTGTGGTGAACCTGTAACTGCATTAAACAATCTGTGTCACAAGAGAGCTAAAGATTACTGTAAATAGTAAAAACTTTAGTTATTATTCCACTGCATGTGAAAGTAAAATATGAAATGTATGTGGTTCATGTATACACTGTAAAATATAATCTTAAAGTAAATGCATTTATGTAATTTGCACAAACATAATTTGCCATGTTAGAACATATTAAAGGAGTGATAGGCCTTAAAACAGATGTGTTTTATAAGGTTAATAGTTTTACAGTGTATTTTGGAAAAAACCCTGTATTGTCCATTTTCAATAATAAAGTTTTATATATAAATATAATAGTTTTTGTTTTTTGCTTTAATCAAACACATTCTCTTTCAGCCAGATATTCTTTAATATTGTTGTTATTAAGATTCATACTGATAAAATCACTGCAATTGATTGTTGTTGCTCTTGCTAATGTAATTAACATGTAATGGGCCTGCACTGACTTATGGACTGAACTTAGGTATTATTCAAATTGGTCTATTTGTTAACACAATGAATTTTAAAATAATCTCATGTAATGGTAGCAGGAAGCGATATTAGGGCTTCAGATTATTTTTTAATCTCTTCTAACATTTAATATATTTCATTATTCTCTTCTGGGTTTTGTGTGTTTAATATGGATTTTGTGCCTCTGAGCCTGTAGCTCTGAGATATCTGTGTTCACCATCTCAGACATGTTTCATGACACTATAGGACATTATAATGATATTAATACCAAGTAGTGGTTCGTGAGTTTTGTTAGTCACAAACTCATAAAATAAGCTGTTTTATTGAAGTATTTATCTTATTTAATCATTCGGTCACTTAACCAAGAACAGTGAATCCTAATTTCCATCAGTTCAGTAATTTATTGTAGATCTGCAGCATGAAGATCTCTGCATCTCCTCGTGAAATTATGCCAAGTATTAAAAAAATGTCATTTTCAGTATAAACAGTTTAGAAGCACAGTGTTTGCACTTACCACCTGTGTTTTAAGCAGCCTCATCAAGTTTACAATAACCTAAAATAAATGATATGATAAATAAGTTTTATATAAACTATGGAATTACATTGACACATCAAATTTGCCAGTCTTTGTTTTACTTCAGTTAATCAAGAATCAAATGCGTCAGACACAAACCATTTTTCAGAGGTGCCTTTAAGAAGTCTTCCATATAAACACACTCCATTTTTGACTTAAATTCCTGTATCACTTCATCTGGTGTGTTTTCATTACGAGCTGCAATGGAAGACAGACATTTATTACGAATTAAAGTCTGTTATGTAACTGAATCACTTTGCAATGGTGACTTTACTGCAGCACATATACAGTATTAGAGATGATCAGGGGAGGGTTCACACTGAATTTAATGTTTTCATTGCTGTCCAGTTTAACATGTTGCACTGATCATGTAGGTTAAAGGATACAATGATTAAACATGATACTGAGCATAACACTGGCTTCCTTGTCTTCATCCCAAAACAGTATTATGATGCATGAAGGGCAGTTTATGAGCTTGCCATCCCAGATCAGCGCAATAGTGTCGAAATCTGCTCACCACAGTGATACATTTAAAAAATGAAATGAAATCACAAGAAATCATTTATCTTTTGAAATAACAACAAAAAATAATAATGAATAAGATTATTAATGGATCTCGTGGAAGAATATTGCTTGATATTAACCATTATATAGTGTAAAACATGGATAGACAGTTTTGAGTTACTGTGTTTCAGACTGAGCAGACTGTACATCAGTTCCTACCGGTTCTGTACAGGAATGGGTCCGTCGCAGACCAAGCAAAGTAGCTCCAAGTATTTTTCTGACACTGATCTCCACTGTGATAAACAAAAAGGTTTGATATGCTTGAAAACCTCACATATTGTAAATAATAGAACAATGTGTGTGTGTGTGTGTGTGTTAATGACTAAATACACTATGGTCCTAACAAAGATTTGTGTTTTTACTATCTATATTTATAGTATATTTTGTTTTTTACTGTCATTAGGACCCCACAACGTAGTATAAACAAGGATGTGTGTGTGTGTGTGTGTGTGTGTGCGTGCGTGCATGTGCGCAGTTTTCCACTCAGACGTGAGTGGTTTCAGTCACTATCAGGGTGTCGTTAGCATCTTTCTGAATGTGAAGAATAGAGCTGTCGGTGGTCTTGAAGGACTTAAGATAATCTTCTTCCCATGCACCTGCTGCCACAAAATACCAAGAGCCCATATACTGCACAGGAAGAATATAAAATATATATTTTATAAAATATAACATATAATGGATGAAAATATTTCTTATAAATAACTAATTAGCCACTTAACTAATATGAGTTCATGAGTGAAATTCAGCACAAAGATCTATATTTTACCAACAACTCTGGACTCAAAGACTAGCTGACATTACTGTGCTGCAGTGTTCCTGTCACTCGCAACATTAAGGTCATGGGTTCAATACTAAGTAAACACACAATTAATAGACATTTTATGAGCAAACAGTCACTAAACATTTTTAAAGCTGAGAGACCTCAGATTTGTACATCAGTTAATTTACAGAAGATCTGGAAACCTGTCCTGTGAGAAAAACATTTATCATATTGTGTGTGTGTGTGTATGTATATAAATATAAATATATATATATATATATATTTATACACACACACACACACACACACACACACATAAAGAATAAGATCTAAAAGCTAAGGAATAAAGGCTTTTCAAGCCTCTTACCTCATCAGTATTAATAACAGCAGTGGAGAGAGGTCCTGGAGGAAAACATGGCACCATGACCTGCATCCCAGCGAAAAACAGGCTCATTAGTGAGCGCTCAACACCCCATAATGCACTCATAAGCATGGCTGCATCAATGAGATCGCCTGTGATATACAACGAATGCTGATGTCTTCTAAGTGACAGATACTTTGATGGAGATGTTTTAATACAGTGCTCAGGGGCACTGTCACCCTGATTTGTTAGCCTTTTTCTGTTTGCTAGATAATCTGATAATGGTTAATGGTGTGTTTGTCAGGACAATGTGTAAATACACTCCAATACGCCTGACCTTGTCCTGGACCACTCTCTCTACCCAGGCATGCTGCAGAAAAATATGCAAAGCCATTCAAATGGAGGACAATGTCACAATGTGGTTTAGTCTTTACAATGTCTCACAAATAATTCATGCTGGTACAAAAAAACCCCCACAGAACTCAACAGTAAAGAAATATCACATATGAGATCACTTACTGTTTATCCTAGACAGTAACAAGATTAAAAGAAAGGACATGGAGACTTCTGCTTAAGTCCTACTATTTTTCCATTCAATCTATGTTTATTGTGACCTTTGGATCAATGTTGCCTTGCTCTTCAGTGCAAAACGCAGCCTTGCCACTGTCTCTTTAGTAATCAAAGCTTACAGTTATTTAATGCCCTCTTTTGTCCAGTTTGCTGAAATACTTTCGCAAGGTGTCTCTGTGGAAAATGTATATGATTTTGTGGAAATAATTTATTTTTCAAAAAATAATTTTGATAGGTGCCTGCTGCAGAAAAATGAAACAAAAAAAAATATTACAGTGGTAAAATGGTTATTGACATCTGTGTCTTTACTTTAAGAAGTATGTATTTTAAAAATCATAATTATTCAGCATTTGTAATTTCTCTTGCTGAAGAATCTGTCACTCGTTCGCCAATCAAGGCAATGGGATCGTTGAAAGACTAAATATCTTTGAGTAGAAAAAATAAAAAACTTAATGTAACTTGATAAGAGATTGAAAGCCCCTGAGCATATACAGCTGTAGAAAAAAAGGAAGAGACCACTGCAAAATAATAATCAGTTTCTCTGGATTTACTACAATATTTGTAGGTAGGCTATGTGTTTGAGTAAAATGAACATATTTGTTTTATTCTGTAAACTACTGACAACATTTCTTGCAAACTCCAAATACACAAATTGTTATTTATAAAGCATTTATTTGCAGAAAATGACAAGTGGTCAAAATAACAAAAAAGATGCAATGTTCTCAGACCTCAAATAATGCAAAGAAAACATGTTCGTATTAATCTTTAAACAAGACAATACTAATGTTTTAAGTTAGGAAGAGTTTAGAAATCAATATTTGGTGGAATAACCTTGACTTTCTTTTCTTGGCATGCACCTCCACCATTCTTTAACATGATTTTGTGCTAATTCTGGCAAAAAATAAATAAATTAAGTGGACTTGTGACTCTTCCTCTTTAACACATTCCAGAGGTTTTCAGGTACAGGTCTGGAGATTAGGCCGGCCATGACAGGGTCTTGATCTGGTGGTCCTCCATGGAATCATGTGGCTTGATTCATGCGCCCTTGACAAAGATGAATGTACTTGATTCCAGCCTTGCAGAAGCACCCCCAGATCAATTCTCCACCAAATTTTACAGTGGGTGCGAGACACTGTGGCTTGTAGGCCTCTCCAGATTTCTGTCCAACCATTAGATGTCCAAGTGTTGGGCAAAGCTGAAAATTGGACTCATCAGAGAAGATGAACTTACTCTAGTCTTCTACAGTCCAATCCTTATGGTCTTTTGCAAACCTCAGCCTGACTCTTCTTTGCTTCTCCTTGATGAAGGGCTTTTGTCTAGCTTTGCACGACTCCAGCCCTGCCTCTAGGAGCCCTGCCTCTAGTTTCGAACCATCCTCTCTGTGCACTTCACCCCTGCTGTTTGCCATTCTTTTTGTCTCTTGATGTTATCCTAAGGTTGTTGAGTGGCATTCAAATGAGTTGGTGGTCATCCCAGTCAGCGGAGAGTCATTTTTGCCCTCTGCTGGTCAGTAGCTTTGTTGTCCCCAGTGTCTGCAGCTTGACCTCATTCTTATGAACTTCTGTCTTTTAAAATTTAAGAATGGAAGCAACCTGACTCTTACTCTATCCCTCGGGCAGTAAACCCAGAATTTAATCCTTCTTTTCCTCACTCAAAACTTTTCGTTTCAACTCAGTTGGCATGGTCAATAGTTATTTGTTTCCAATTACTTTTGAGGTGCTACTACCACTGTTTTTGCCATCCGACTGGTCCTATTGCACCTGACCATCCAGGTGATTACCTAATCAGTACTTCATTAAGCAAAATTGTTCCTCCACATATTAGTGGTCACAGACTCAGACACAGATTTTTTCGCTTTAGACTTTGATTCCGTCCAGTTGATCAGAGGATATCAAACATGCTTGATATTTTGATGAGCTGATTTTAGAACACATATTGTTTTCAGTTGTCTTATCTTTTAGCAACAAGTTGCATGTTTCTGTATGAGTTTGTTGTGATCAGAACAACTTTAAAGTCTGGTAGTGTTTGATCCTCAGTCATTTAGTGTATGATGGACAGTTTTTCCTCTGTGACTATTACAAAGTTGGTAAATGTATGATGCCCAGTATTTTAAGATCTGTTCAGTTTTTAAAAATCATGTAGTGTATGCCAGACTTAAATCATGTTACTGCAAGATTCTAAACAAAAGATTCAAACATATCAAAGCTTCATGAAGTGGTATTTCAAAATCGGCCATTAATAGCTATTATGTTTGATTTTGTAGGCTACCAGATGACTTAGTCATCAAAGTATACTGTAGAACCACTGTGTACTCAGAAATGTAGGCCTATATGTCACAGCTTGCAGACACACCCTTTTTGCGCATGTCTCATACAAAGAAACAGGAAACTTGTACTCTCAAGTTCAGGAAAACGAAACTTATTGTCCTTTCGCGGTTGTACCTTGAGGGATTTTGGTTGTACGCTTACCTTTGTCTCATACAAAGAACCAGGAAACTTGTACTCTCAAGTTCAGGAAAATGAAACTTATTGTCCTTTTGCGGTTGTACCTTGAGGGATTTTGGTTGTACGCTTACCTTTGTCTGTGTGCGCATGCAGTAAAATGGCAGAATCCAGTATTTCAGTGGCTCAAGGCCAGTTCAACTGTTCAGTCTGTCTGGATCTACTGAAGGATCCAGTGACCATTCCCTGTGGACACAGTTACTGTATGAGCTGTATTACAGGCTGCTGGGATCAGGATGATCAGAAGAGAGTCTACAGCTGTCCTCAGTGCAGACAGACCTTCACTCCAAGACCTGTTTTAGGTAAAAACACCATGCTGGCTGAAGTGCTGGAAAATCTGAGGAAGAGAAAACTCCAAACCATTCAGCTTGATGACTATTATGGTGAACCTGGAGATGTGGTGTGTGACATCTGCACTGAGGAGAAAAACAAAGCCATCAAGTCCTGTCTGGTGTGTCTGGAATCTTACTGTCAGAATCATTTTGAGCATCACGAAGAATTTCACTCAAAAAAGCGACACAAAATGACTGATGCCACCGTTCGACTGAAGGAGATGATCTGCACTCTACATGATAGGCTGTTAGAAATGTACTGTCGTACTGACCAGTGCTGTATATGCGTGCTATGTATGTTGGATGAACACAAAAAACATGAAACCGTATCACCTGCTGAAGAGAGGACTGAGAAACAGGTATGAAGTAAGAGCAGACAACGTTCAGCTAATTCCTGCAATCTGCATTAATTCTATAATTTTTCATATTGTGCCATTGCAATGTTTTTTTTTTCCTGTCGAATGTACATGATAACACTTCAGTGTCGCTGTTAGAATAAGATTTCTAAATTAGATTTAAGACATCCAATGCTGATAAGACTTCATGTCATAATGTTTTTTTTTTAACAGTATAACAAATGTGTTTTGTAAATGAAAGCAGAAGTTCTCACACCAGGGTATGGCAAATAAAACAGATTTTAAAAAAAACAACAACAACTGATAACGTATTTAAATAAATAAACAAACAAACAAATAAATAAGAATAAAATAAATACTACTATATAGGCCTAACAGTACAGTAGCCTATGAGTACAAAAAACATGATAAATGTAACTTAATATAAACTAAATTCTTAGCAAATAAGTTAGACTCATTTCTTACGTTCAACAAATTCTGCGAATATAATATATGATATGATATGATAGCCTATTTACACTTATTGGACCAGCAAACTGTTTCACAGTTTCAAAAGATTTTGTTTGTGTACTACATTTTGTGTACTAAATGAGGTAAGTGTGTGGAGTTACATTCAAGCAAATAGCTCACTGCCGTTTTCATCTGAAAAAAGGTGAGGGTTGTGGTTAGTCTTGCAATATAAAATCTGATTATAATATAAAAAATATTTATTTCATCATAACATCCGTAACTACCACAATTCCAAAAAAATGGGTTTCCAAATAGAATTTTAAATATTGATTCGTCTGACCACAGAACCATTTTTTAACTTTGCCTTAGTCCATTTTAAATGAGGTTTGGCCCAGAGAACATGGTAGCAATGCTGGATCATGTTCACATATGGCTTCTTCTTTACATGATAAAGCTTTAACCTGTATTTGTGGCTGACATGGCGAACTATGTTCACAGACAGTGAATTCTGAAGGTGTTTCTGAGCCCATGCAGTGATTCCCATTACAGAGTCATGCCTGTTTTGAGTGCAGTGATGCCTGAGGGCCTAAAGATCACAGCGTCCAATAATGAATTTCACCTTGTCCCTTGCACACAGAGATTTCTCCAGATTCTCTGAATCTTTTGATGATATTAGGTTCTGTAATAGTCTATGCTATTTACATTGAGGCAATCATGGTTTAGTATGTTACACAAACTGCCCTAACCCACTCATACAGCAATAATTCTTAAAAAGCCAGAAGTCATATGAATATAAATAAATTTATAAATAGGATGCAACTTTGAAATAGATTTCAACATCAGAATTGAAACATTCTACATGTGCATAGCAGACATTAAGACACAGAGGGGAACAGATCTGTATTCTTACCATCTTGCCTGTAATAATTTTGTTACTTTCAGTTTCATATACTGCGGTTTACTGTAATTTCTTCGTCTTACAGAAACTCTTGGAAGAGACCCAGAGAACATTCCAGCAGAAAATCCAGGAGAGAGAGACAGAGCTTGAGGAGCTGTTAGAGACTGTAGAGTCTCACAAGGTGAGTTTTGAGCAGAAGAACAACTGCTGGCTGCTGAAGAGCTGTTTGAGACTCAGTTAGGACTCTCCTCAGTCAGTCAGTGAGGAGCCAGTGCTGGAGCTCTTTCAGTCCCACTGAAGCCCACTGTGGGGAACAGGCTGTGAGGCAGCAGTAAGAGCTGAGTGAATGGACTGATTCTGATGCTTCTCTCTCTGTGTGTCCTAACAGTGCTCTGCACAGGCAGCAGCGGAGGACAGTGAGAGGATCTTTACTGATCTGATCCGCTCCATTGAGAGAAGCCGCTCTGAGGTGACACAGCTGATCAGAGATCAGGAGAAGGTTCTTGTAAGTCAAGCTGAAAGACTCTTGGGGCGACTGAGGCAGGAGATTGATGATCTGAAGAGGAGAGATGCTGAGCTGGAGCAGTTTTCACACACTGGTCACATCCACTTCCTCCAGGTAACAGATCTGAAAAATGGAGCATTAGTGTTAGTAAGGTATTTAAATCACTGCAACATTTTCAGGAATCTCATTTAAATATGTTCTGTTTTTCCTATGATTTGTTTTTGTGTCTGTGTAGAGTTTCCAGTCTTACAATGTCCCTCCTGCATCTGAGAAATCATCTAGCATCACTGTCAGTTCTTGTCTCTCTTTTGATGATTTGAGAGTTTTTTTCAATCAGTTGGAAGAGAAACTGAAGCATGTTTTTAAAGAAGAGGAAGAAAAAATACTTAGGAGAGGTAAAGTACTGAGACATCTTTAAAAGAAGTCAATTTAATTTTAATATAATATAAACAAAAATCCTACAAAACATTGCATTAAAATACAGGTGGATAAAAATGAAATATTATTAGACTGAATTTGTCTGTTGATTTTTCATAGTGCGATATACAGAGATGATTCCCACTCCTGAATATGAGAGCAGTAATGAGTTTCTACAACGTAAGTTATTTTGAAAGAGTTGATAGAAAGAGTCCATTTATGAATATTGATAAATCACACTGTTGATTCAGTTTGTTTTACTGAATACACTATAGGGAAACATGACTTGTCTTTTTTGTTCATTTACACTGTTAATACCAGGCCCAATCAATAGAATGAATAACCGGGAAACGTGTGAAAATCACCTTTACTTTCTATTACACAGCAGTTTATTCCAGTCCCTCAAACAAAACTGTCCTAGCAGCGTTTCAAGAGTGCTAATATAGTCCACCAGCACTGTATCACTCTGCTTCTTTATGCATTCCAGACAGACTGTCAGTTGGTGGAGATATTACAACATTATATTCTGTTGCTGTGTTTTGAACTAATGCATTTTAATGTAATTCTCTGTTCATAGTTACTGTGTTCATTTATTGAGCACAAATATACAAAGTATCTAGCAATATTGTGGGGAAAAAATGATACATAGTAGACTTGTTAAGAATTAAGCATTTAAACAGAATAGCCAAAATGACCAAAACTTTACAGACAATACAGTCTATTAAAAGTATTCAAGAGAAATAAGAAAAATAAAATGTAAAAAACATTCAGACTAATCCAGTAACACTGAAGTTATAACAAAAAATATTTATTATATTTATATCTTGTGTTATTCTTCATTGCATTTATGTACAACATCCATCACATTTCATTCATAAAAACATGAAAAACAACAAGCTAATTTGTAGATTTACTGATTCAAATATGTTTTGTTTTTAGATTACCAGGAGATCACTTTGGATAGGAACACAGCTCATGAATACCTCAAACTGTCAGAGTGGAGCAGAGTGGTTACTAACATGAAGAAAGACCAGTCATATCGTGATCATTCAGACAGATTTGATCATTGGTATCAGGTATTGTCTAATGAGAGTTTGAATGGACGTTGTTATTGGGAGGTTGAGAGGAAAGGCTCTGTCTATATATCAGTGTCATATAAGAGCATCAGCAGGAAGGGACGGGGTCGAAAATGTGAGTTTGGATCTAATAATTGGTCCTGGAGTTTGGCCTGCTCTAACTACAGTTGTTCATTCTTGCACAGTGGCATAAGCATTACACTCCCTGTAGTCTCCAGGTCCTCTAGAATAGGAGTGTATGTGGATCACAGTGCAGGAGCTCTGTCCTTCTACAGCGTCTCTGACACAATGACCCTCATTCACAGAGTCCACACCACATTCACTCAGCCTCTCTATGCTGGGTTTTGGGTTTACTATGATGCACAAGTGGAATTGTGTGATCCAGCAACATAATAGATTACAGACCTTGTACACATTCACTTTTCCACTATCAGGTTAAATGGTTTTGAACACAGTGAGGAATGGTTCCTGTTGCATTTCCACTTAAGCACAGTTCAGCATGGTATGATTACAAACCGGTCTAGAATGTAATTTGAATTTAGAAGAGTTTTCATTGACACCATTAACTGTATGTAAGTCATATTAATTATTCCAGTGGAATACATGATCAGAATGAATGGGTCATTGTTTTTCATACAGTTAATGCTTAGCTTTTATTTCTTATTGAAGGATTCTTTGTAGCAACCTGTGTGTGTTGCTTCAAAAGGGCAACCATACATTTACGTTGTTTTATTTTCTTTCTTTTATATACATTCATTTATAATCATGTGTAATTTTTTATTGTTTCATTTAATCATGTAATTATTTATAATCATTTAAACAACTTATATACATTGATTCATTCATTAGTTACTTATTATATCTCATTTTTCCATTCTTGTTTAACTTTTATGATTGTGGGCTTTCACAGGTTATTTGTCTTCATGAGTAAGAAATGAGAGTGTCACCATTTTAAGGTTTTTAATGTCATTTTGTTAAGCAGTAATTTTCCATTGCTTTTGCTTGTGGTATAATGACACTTGTTGAACTGGATCTGAAATTTCTGATGTGGAGGCATGATCTAATATTACGAATATAATTTTCTGTGAATTTCTTAGGGAAATATGTTATGTTTTACATATAAATGAAAAGTAACCAGACTCCACTGAAGGTCAGTTTCATGCTGATATGTAAACATCCAGTCAGTGATTATGCTAATTTAGGTTTATAAATTTAATTACGAATAAAATTAGCTCTATGCATTTTATACTGTACATAAATGAAAGTAATATTTTACCATTCTGTGAGTTAGATAATTGACTGCTTTAAGGATTCAGTGATCCTTAAGACAAAAGAGAATGAGTCAAACAGAATGTGAGAGCTCTTGAAACTTTTGAATCGTTTCATTACAAGAACAGACTAATATGAGTGTGGACTAAGCTGCATAGGGTTGTCTGAGAGCCCTGCTGAAAATGCATGTGATTTGAGGTCAAAAAAGTCAATTTAAAACATTGTAGTCATGGAGAAGGAGCAGGTTGCCTTTATGAAAGCAGCTGTTATTAGAAACATGCTGTCAGAACGAGTTAATATGGCTGACTGTAAACAGGCCACATGCACATCAAGGTGTACCAATCCAAGAAAGAATGCACAGTCTTTGTTAATTAGTGAAGCTGAATCATCACTACCTATACATAGATTAATCTACAACATCAGTAACTCTCCATTAAAGTTACAAGACATTGAGACACAAAATTATTCAATTAACGGTTGATTTCTATTACATACAAATCCAGTTAGTGTTTCTGCTGTGACTAGCTTTCCTTATTGTATTGCAGGAGATTCTGTTTAGTCTGTCAGCTGTATTTACACTTATTTGACCAGCAGATGTCCTCAGCGAGCGGTGTTTCGAGGGCTTCGAAACAGTGAATCATTTCAAAAGATTTCGTTTTTTTTTTTTGTTTTGGTATGTGTGTGCGTGTGCATGTGTGTTAGTAGCAAGAAAAGTTTTCAAAACTCTGAATCAGTTCGCAAAATGACTCTCTATTTTGAAGCGCTCGAAATTCCAAACATACAAACAATTGTAAATGGTTAAAGTTTAATTTATGAAATTTAATCTGCAAATAATTATATATAGTTAAATCCGAAGGTTCTGTAACATCTGTATTGATTCATTAATATATATGCCTAGCGGCCTGTGAGAAATGAGGTCGGTAGGCCTATATATATGGCACTTTTTTCACTTTACTTTTAAACACCATCATATCCCTGTTGAAAAAAGAAACGGCATATGCTGGTTAGGTATGTTTTGAAGCATGGCTGCTGGTTTGAGCTGATTTAAGCTTGTCCTGAGCAGGAGCTAGTTGCTTAGGACCAGCACATGACCAGCTTAAACCAGTTTATGACCAGCACTTGACCAGCTTAAACCAGATCAAGCCAGCAGCCATGCTTCAAAACATGCCTAACCAGCATATGCTGTTTTTTCAACAGGGATATCAAAGGATTAATTAAATATCTTTAAATATCTTGGTATCCTGGCTTAAAAAAACATCGATGTGTCACAAGAATATTTATTTATTCGTTATTTACTTAAACAAACAAACCTGGAAAATATTTCAGAAAAATATCGCTTACAGAAAAACCACATGAATTTCACGTTTTCCACATGTGATCACATGTGTCCATATATTTTCCACATGTGATCACATGTCCATACATTTTTTTCACATGTGATCACGTGTCCATATTTTTTTTCACATTTTTGTTTGGTAACAATCCTATAATGTCCTGTACCCTGCAAAGTGTCCTCCTTTTAGAATTAAAAGTCAAATTATAAGTGAATGTCACAGGTATAATGGCAGCAGGGGTCACTCAGGTTACAGTTAATTTTATTTAAATACATAATACATTGAACATTTTTGATAGTAGTTTGATTATGTTGCTAAGGGATTAGTGCAGTGATGCACAAATCTGTTTGGTGAAAGGGGTCATATGATGCTATTTTAAAGATCATTATTTTGTGCATTTGGTGTCACAGAATACGTTGACATGCTTTAATGTTCAAAAAACTATTATTTTTCAAATACTGTACATTATTGTAGTTCCTCTATGCCCCATCTCTCTCAAACATGTCCTTTTGACAAGTGCAGTCTGCTCTGATTGGCCAACTGACCCATTGTGATTGGCCAAACACCACAAGCACGAGCTTCAGCTTTTAAAGTAAATATAAACAGTTAATAATGTCCTTAGTTTTACGATCAGTTCAAGCCTGAGAGGGAACAGAGTTGTGTGACAGACACAGGTGATGATGCTCGTATGTATTTTCACAAGCCGCAGTTAAGACAGCTGACTCCACTGTGATGTGACCCTCTCTCTCTCTCTCCCTCTCTCTCACTCAGCACACACACACACACACATACACACACGACGCGTTACTCTACACTGCGCAAAACTCTGTATTTGAACAGTCAATAGGGGGAAGACGAGGAAGTTAGGGTTAGGGTTAGACGGGGAAGTGAGTGTAGCTTTGGACGTAATGACCAGTCCTGGTGTTTGACCTGGAGTGGCAGTTTTTCATTCTTGCACAGTTATAAATGGAGTTATCTCCCTGAGGTCTCCAGCTCCTCTAGCATAGGAGTGTATGTGGATCATGGTGCAGGAACTCTGTCCTTCTACAGCGTCTCTGACACAATGACCCTCATTCACAGAGTCCACACCACATTCACTCGGCCTCTCTATGCTGGGTTTTGGGTTTTCTATAATGCACAGGTGAAATTGAATGATCCAGCATAATAGATTACAGACCTTTTACATATTTAGTGCTTTTCCACTGTAGGGTCAAGTGGTTCCAGTTGCATGTTATGAATGCAGCCGTTTCTGATCTGGATTTCTTAGCATGGTTAAACTGTGCTCAGCCGTGATGTTGGAATGTCAGTGATAATGGTTTTCTAGTAAAGTAGCTTTTAGCCTATTATTTCTTTTTACACTTTTTTTGTTAGTGAAATACATAGAATACCGTTTACCTAGAGTATCAGCTGTCATCTAAGTCTGGCCCAATGTTGGAATTGTCATATCACTAGTTTCAGCTTCATAGTATTAGTAACAGTCTTAATGGGTTCTATTCTCTAAACAGTTAATTCTGTGATTTTCATTTTATGGGCATGTCTTTTCAGAGTAATAATCTCCTGAGCAAATAAAATGTTTTAAAAGTAGAAAAATGAATTTAGAAGAATCATTGATTGTAACAATTTGTAAGCCTTATTAATTATTCCATTGACATACCATATGACCATCTTTGTTCACATGATTTTATGTTACAAATACATCTTTAAGTTGAAAGGATCATTAGTTTGTCTTGTAGTTTATGCTTAATTATTTTTTGTAAATATTTGATTGTTGCTCTAGGTGTTTTCTGTGACTTTAAGAAAATACATTGTTTTACATATAAATGAAAAGTACATTTGTAAAAATATGTATATTTAAAATACTGTACACCAGGATTTTTAAACTCTGATTACATTCCACAAAAGTTACGTGTTGATTTATAAACACCCATTCATTGACTGTAATAATTTAAAATCATAAAGGTATTAACCTTGGTTCGGTTGTATGTGAAAGTATACTTCGCTGTTTAGTAAGTGCCTCACAATAATCACATTGAACCGCTTTGAGGATTCAGTGATAGAAAGATTCAAATATCAAAAAAGATTCAAGGATTCAAAAAACACTGCTCATGTGAGTGTGGACTACACTGTATGTGGGGTTTTTAGACCCCTGCTGTACACTCATGTAGATTCCAGTCAGAAAAGCGGCTTTAAAATATTTTCTATGTGGAGTGTTGCCTTTGTATAAATCCAAGTTTTGTATGCATTGATTGAAATCAAGTGAATCTATTTTTCTCCTTTGTTCATATAAAATTATTCCAATAAAATGATCATTTTTTGAAATAATTCTTTGTTAATTTCTGAAGTTGAATCTAGGATTCTCCCTCGCAGTAGCATCACAATAGTATCAGTATCATATTACACAGAATAATTTGTTTCTTTTCAAAACATCTACACCCTAAAAAACTAAAATTGACAAGTCACAAATAAAAGACTTAAAGACAAAATTCCTCAATTAACAGTTTATTTCTATTAAATACAACACATACAAATCCAGTTAGTGTTTCTGCTGTGACTAGCTGCAAATATAAATGTATAATCTATAATTATATCTAATTTAGATCATAACGAACTCTTCAAACAACACATTATCCTGTACATTTTATGTACATTTGCTATTCAGGTGAAACTGAGTATTTCATGTTGAAGGTATCAGAGTCTGAATGTGCTCACACCAGCTTTCTAATGTTGGCTTTCATATGGTCTCCCTGCAGTATGTATACATAATGCACTTCACTGCTTTAGTTTTTGCAAAATAACCTGTTAAAATAAGTGCCTGAACACTGCAAAAATACACTTGAAATTGATTTAACGTCTTATTTGAAACTCTTCTTGGTGGTTGCGGCACACTTGCAAACAACAACAGAATATATAAAATATATTAAAACTAGTAAACAAACATCAAAAATGGTGTCCTGCATTCTCTGTTGTGAGCTTGTGTATGTTTTAGGGTAGTGTGTCCTGCTGTGTGTGAGTCTGTATATGGGAAAGTGCATGCAAGTCAGGGTGGTGTTTCTTGGTATGTATGCGAAGGTACTGTTTCCCTGCGAATCGTTTCCCACAGCGGGTGCATTCGTACGGTCTTTCTCCGGTGTGGACAGTCTGGTGAGCCGTGAGGTGTCCCGACTGCGTGAAACGCTTCCCACACTGCTCACAGCGGTACGGCCGTTCTCCAGTGTGAATGCGCATGTGTGTGTCCAAACTCTGCGACGTGGTGAAACTCTTCCCGCAGATCGCGCAGATGAAGTGTCGCTTGCCGGCTCCACCTGTCCGTAAAGCGCCCAACCGGCCATAGAGACCCAGCCCTGAGACGCTACCCAGAGCAACGAGCCGCTGTGCGGCGAACAAGGGAGAATTATGGGATACGAGAGAGTCTGACCCACCAACCCTCTGTGGAGAGCTCTGCAAGTGTGTGAGCGTGTTACGGACAGAGTGTGTGGCCCAATCGGATACCGGATCCATATCAGCCTTCATGCACAAGTCTTCCTGAAACACTCGAGGGACGTGGGAAGCACAGGTATCTGACGAGGTTTGTGCGAGGGAGAAGGAAGCATTATCTGAAACAGCCAAGTCGACGCTGGAGTCCTGGGACTCATCAGCGCCGGAGTGTGTGTCTGCAAACGTGAGTGTGTGAGAGTGTGTGTCATGGTCAGGGGAGTGTGAGAGTGTGTGAGATTCCTGACCCGAGAGTTCGGCAACATCTGGTTTCGGAGAGTCGTGAGTTACTGCAGAAACACTTTCACCTTCGTCCTCATCATCATCATCATCTGTTGAGAAACACACACAGTATGAACAATATTTAATCTTCCTGTAAAAGCTGCAAAAACGCA
Organism: Tor tambroides; assembly: GCA_021397915.2. NCBI lineage: Eukaryota > Metazoa > Chordata > Actinopteri > Cypriniformes > Cyprinidae > Tor > Tor tambroides. The sequence continues at coordinate 73,759 of JAFVLL020016806.1, forward strand.
AGTATTAATTACTGAAAAGTTAAAGTAAATTGTATAGATTTGTATTTGTGGCTGAAAGATTAGTCTTTCACAAGAACGTATGTCACACCTTTGTTCATCAATTTGCTCTGGCTACCAATAGCTGCTCGCGTAAAATTCAAGGCATTGATGTTACCACCTCTGGCTCTGCACCCCTTTACCTAAATTCACTACTTCAGACTAGGGATACACGATATTGGATTTTTGCCGATATCCGATATGCCGATATTTTCCAACTCATTTTAACCGATAGCCTATGCCGATATATTTCCTTTTGCTTGGAAACAACACCAAGTCTCTCCTGTGTGGAAATTAGAAGCAAATTATTTTAAATTTTGGTTCGTTTTTAACAAGTACTTATTTGTTAGAATTAAATAAACAATAATGAAGTTCTTTTATAATGACAGTACACTGAAGCTTTGAAAATAACTATAAATGAAGAGTTAAGATGCAAAAGCCTCTAAGTGCCGTTTGAAATTTTTGTCTAAAATGAGCAGTTTTATCAGACTTCTATGTGTAGGTTCAGTAATTTCACTTTAATGGGAATAAATAGGCTCTTTTTATTGCCATTAAAGTGAAATAACTGAACATAAACATAGGAGCCTGAGAAAAATGCTAATTTTAGAAGAAAATTTCAAACGGCACTTAGAGGCTTTTGCATCTGAACTCTTCAAATAAACTATATATCAATCGCTGCATTTTTTTTCCAGAAAGATGCAGTAGTAACCCTAACATTTTATTGTAAGACTTAACATTTATAGATGGTCTAAAGCAAGAGTTGTAAAAATTCTGAAAATCTTTTAGAGCTCATAATGTTTAAAAAACATAACATATTACACATTAATGAATAAATCAGTATATAATATTATTTAATTTACAAGTGTCATGTTTGTGATTTTTTTTAAATTCATGTAAGCTATAGCTTCTGATCTTTAAATCAAAACATACTCATGATTTTATGACATCAATAACTGCTTTATTTAATCAAACACGGTCTAAATGTTATTTGTGTATTTTACTTTCATTTTATTAGAAGTAGGCCAACAGCGCCCCCTATAGATTAAAACTCCTTACTGAGTGGGCAATAGGACCCGGGGGAGGCTGCTGCTGCTGCACGTGCTATTACTGTTTACAGTAATATCATAAGCCAAGCACATCATTCTGTATTGCTGCATTCTCAGTTTAAATGCAGCAATAAAAAATAGTGAATCTAATCACACTCAGGCAAAACTTTGCTTTAAAAATGAGCCACATTGCTGACGTGATCTAATCGCTAGCACACCCTGAGCACATGTGAGTTAATGTATTCCTCTTATCGGCAAGACATCTCGGCATAATTTTTCATATCGGGCCGATGCCGATATTTACATTTAAAGCATTACCTGCTGATTCCAATACCGGTCCAATAATATCGTGCATCCCTACTTCAGATTTTTGTGCCCTCTAGAAGCTTGCATTCTGCAAGTGAACCATCCGAAAGAGGCACAAAATCACTTTCACAGACTTTTACATTAAATGTTCCCTTCTGGTGAAATGACCTGCCCAACTCAATCAGAGCAGCTGAGCCCTTAGCTATCTTCAAGAAAGGGCTAAAACACATCTCTTCCATCTTCATTTGACCCTCTAAAAAAAGAAAAAGAAACAAGAGCCTCTAACATGAGCATTCTTTATTCTTTTTCTGTTCTATCTACTTGTTTTCTTTTTATTTATTATATGTGTTAGGCTAACCAAAACTCGTCACAGCACTTACATATTATTGCTCTTTTGTTGGTTTTGATTGCTTCTATTGTCCTCATTTGTAAGTTGCTTTGAATAAAAGCGTCTACTAAATGTAGATGTAAATATTTAAAAAGGGCAATAAGCATACGTGGAGTATGCAAGGAAATATGCATGCATATGTCATCTTTGGCATGGTTAGTTAGACCTTAAAAAATTAATATTCCGAAAATAATATCAATCTAACTGTACTGAAACTATAAGATAAGAACACAAAAATATGAACTGAATAATGCCACTATTGTCTTCTGTAGAGTTGCTTTATAACAGAAATCAAAGTTGTTTCATAATTTATGAACTTTGCAACACTGACACTTTGTTGAACTGAACTGAGCTGAATAATGACACTATTGTTTTATTGTAGAGCTGCTTTATAGCTCTGTTTCATAATTAATGAACTGCATCCTTAACGCTATCATTGAACTGAACTGAATCAACATTAAACTAAATTGAGAAGAATGATGAGACTATTGTCTTATGTAGAGCTGCTTTACAGCTGAAACTGAAGTTGTAGTTTAAACTAAATATTGTCACGTTTATTTATATAGCGCTTTTAACAATACAGATTATATATAGCTGAAATTGAGGTCATTTCATCACTGATGACACTATTATTTTTCTGTTTATTATTGTGAAGCTGTTTTGAAACAATCTGTGTTATATAAAGACCTATATAAATAAGTATGACTTGAGTATGAATTATTAATTATTATAAAATATTAATTTACGTAGAAAATGTATTTTATATTTAAAAAGGAAATATGCATACTAGCAATACGCAAATGTAATATGCATCTCACATTTGGCTTGGTCAGCTGGGGCTTAAAAGACAATTAATATTCAGAAAATATTATTGATCTAACTATACTTACACTATCAGATGAGAACATAAAAACCTGACCTGAACAATAACACTACTGTCTTCGGCAGAGCTGCTTTATAGCGGAAACTGAGGTCGTTTCATAATTGATGAAGTCTGCAGCATCTACACTTCTATTGAACTGAACTGAATCAACACTCAACTGACTTAAACTGAATAATGACATTATTGTCTTCTGCACAGATGCATCTGACAGTCGAATCTGACGTCATTTCATAATTCATGAACTGACACACTGACTCTTATTGAACTGAATTGAATCAACATTGACCTGAATAATGGCACGACTGTATTCTGAAGAGCTGCTTTATAGCTGAAATTTAGGTTGATTCATAATTAATGAAAAAAAAACATAATATGAAACTTAAGAATTTAAGTATAAAGTATGAATCGTCTTATAATAAATTCCTTGTGCGAACCGTGACATTTGTTTGCATTTTACTTAAGTTGTAAACACGTTTTTTTTTTTTTAATTAGTGAGTTTGAGTGGTAATGCATAACAGGAATGACCCGAGGCGCCTCACCCCCCAGCGGCGGCTGCTCGAGACCTTCCTCTTTGATCTGCATTTGGATCAAATCTCCCTCCTCACGAAACTCACGCATCTGGAATCCGAAAGACAACAAATAATAATTGCTTTTGCACATATATTTTACTTCCACTATAAAATACTCAAAACAACTGGTCCTCTAACCTCTGCCATTGTAGCCCGGCTGGAGGACTCTCCGCCTCCGAGCGTTTTTCTGCCCACTAGCGACTCGCGAGTAATCACGTTACCATCACACCGACCGTCTCGCGCCACGGTTTTCTCGTCGCTGTACCCCCGCGCCGCAACGATGGACTCTATGAGCTGCAGTTTCCGTCGGAGCTCCTCGTTCTCTTTCTGGTGGCGCGAGATCTCGATGTGTAAAACTGCGTAGCCGTCGTCTACGAGCTCGCAGATCTCTGCCACCGCCGCGCGAGTCAGCGTCTCCATGATGGTCGCGAGCTGGGTGTGAAACGCCCGGTAATTCGCCATCCTTCGCGCTCCTCTGCGTTTGGGCCGCCTGTAGGTCCCGCGGAAAACCGTGAACGTTGCAGTACACGTTTAGAGTACGGCGATTACTGCGTTCGTTGTCCGTGAAATAAGACTGTCCTGCGTTGTTTTGATTTTCTGTCTGAAACGGTGCAAACGCTTTGACACTGTTGCTAGTGGAGGCTGATGTCGTTTCCGGGGGGCTTCGCTCAGATGTTTTGTCAAAATAAAAGTCACTGTGGACTATTTTTGTAACGTTAAAACTTCAAATTATAAAACGTCAACATTAGCAATAAAATGCCTGATAATCGAATTCACAGGTAACTAGGACAATATATACAATATATGTACATTATACACAATTGTAATTCAGGTACAGCAGTTCTGATATACAGTAACGCTGCACTCATGCTCTTGTGCGACTTGCTTAAATATTAGAAATAAAAATACAGAAATCTTTACCCAAGTACACGGGAAGGTTCTGAACACCCCATCCCGCACAGAAAGACAGACTAACATGACTCAAAGTTAATAAAGAATTTCACACGTGAATTTCAGGTTCAATACTTTGTGTGGTTTATTTGACTCCCACTACAGATAATAGAAATCAAATGATCTGAGGCTAAGTGGTGAAGAGTTCAAAATCATGATCCTGTACATTTCATTATTCTGCATCATATCAGACATTTCGAATGATGTGATTAACACAAATTTCAATAACCAACTCTTTCATGTTTACAGGTGTATTATCATCTGTATCAGAAAGAACTATTAAAAGTACACAATATAACAAATATTTATTAATTATGGCATAAGGACAGGTATGAGTACATAAGACAGACGTATGTGAATAAGGCTGCATTTATCTGCGGCTGGTGCTACCAGATTTCCTCTTCCCAGCAAGGAGATGCTTAGGTTTGTCATCAAACACGTGTCGATCAGATTCACCCTTCCTTCCCTGCCTGTTCATCTCCTTCTGTGAGCTCTTCATCATGGTCTTTACCTTCTTCAACATCTGGGAGAAATAAGACAGACAGTCCAATGAACACATCTCTATGAAAATCTTTGTAACACTTTAAATTAAGATTCCCTTTATTCATTAATGACCAATAGCTCTTTTACAAATGCATTCATGTATAAACTTATAACTGAATAACAACACCTGAATAAAAGGGCAATACCAATAATGCAATACCTGCCAAATAGTAAACCATTTTTAACTCGTTATAAATGCTTAATAAATTAATGAGAAAGCTACAAATTCAACACCTTTCAGTCTGACTATAATAGTCCATTTTGCTGCATCATGAAATAAATCAGCAATCTGGTTTTAAGTGAAATACATATGAATACAAATTTATTAAGCATTTTAACATGAGTTAAAAATGGCTCGCTATTTGGCAGGTATTGTATTAAAGTCACCATGCAGTTATAACTGTCTATCAATTATTTATAATGCACTGTAAATGAGCTATTAGTCATTAATAAACACCTTTATGAACCATTTAAAAAGGGAACCTTAATGTAAAGTGTTACCAAAATTATAACCTGCTATATGAGTGACTACCTTTCATACTTTAATTTCATATTAGATTTATAATACTATCTGTAATATTGATTTCAGAATTTGATTTGTTAAAGAAGATTATGCTTTAGGTAATGTAGGCACTACCTTGGCATCTCTGACTCCTGATTGGTCCCTTGGTGGTCTCGAGGCGCTCTGACTGCGAGTGCGTGATGTCGGTGGTGCAGAGACTTCCCTCTTCCTCTTTCGAACCAGAGAGCGAGATCTCCGAGCATAGTGGCTCTAGAGGGACACAAGGTGAACACAAGCATGCTCAGATATGTATACAGAAATTGATCGCCATGGCACACAAAATCAAGTGTGTTACCAAGAGGGTTATGACCAATGAAAAAGCTTCAAGTATACAGGTTCTTACTTCATCTTTATCGGTCATGTCCAAACCCAGATCAGCCATCTCCTTCTCCAGAGTCGCTCTTTCCACCTGCATCCACATATACCAATCAAATCAATCCATCTTTAACCAGCTAACTAAAAAAGCTGACAAAAATGGGATCTAACAGGATGTTGAACAAGAAATATTCCAAATATTAGAAACTTTTGGTCACTTTATTATAAGGTATCCTTGTTACAGAGTAATTATACATTTAGCTACTGAGTAACAATAATTAAAAACATGTCCTGATTTTTTTAGGGTTAGGAATAGGGTTTGGCTTAGGGTTAGTTGTGTGTAATCATGCATACTTTACTGTATTTACTACAGTAAATATATGTAATGTGTTACAAGGACACTGTATAATAAAGTGTTACCAAACTTTAATAAAAATATGTTGTTTTTTTAAAAATGATTCATCTTAACTACATACTTTACCTAAAATATTTAAGTAATATCTGATATAAAACTACTTGCTATCATTTAAACTAGGGCTGGGCAATATGGCCAAAAAAAAAGATCACGATTATTCATATCAGTCGATATCGATCATTATTAAGATAAATGTCAAATCTTTATTTCTTTCAAGTTTAAAGCCAGATTTCTGCTCCAATGTGAGAGTTGTAGAAACTAGACCATTAATTTTCCTGAACAAAATAAATATCTTAATAGAAAAATTAAATTCTTAGTTTCTGCATGTTCTAATGAGTGATATTGTTTCAAATTAAGAAACAGGTTTGTGTTGCCTGATAATATTAATAATAATAATGTTACTTTTTTTGTCTCTTAGAAATGCACATTTGACAGTAGCTTGAGTTAGGCTGTAGATGTAAATTTTTGTTCATTATCAAAATCAGTATAACATCTTTAAACATTGTAGCAACCTCATTTTTATGTGGTGAAATGTAATTATTCTGAGTTTGAGGTTTTTTTAAAATTAACTATTGGTCTCCCATAGTAGCATACATTTAAATCACGATACAGTTACACATGATCACAGTTAAAACCACACCTATAGCACACCTCAATACCATGGTAAAAATATAACTATATGGTTTTTAGGTAATTGTATGAAAAACAGTCGTCTAGAAACATTTAGAATAAATGCACACATGCTATAGCTTAATCACAAATAAAAAAATAACTATACTCCTATAATAAAATTCAATATAAATATCCCTCATTTCTGACACAATACCATGGTGCAGTTACTACAGTAAATCCATGGTAAATGATGGCGATGTGTAGATTGAAAGCCTTCTGTCTGTATCATTGCACACAATGTTTCTCCTGTTTGTCAGCACTGTTTCATCTGGCTTTAAAGTAGTTTAAATCACCGAGTTATTTGTGTTCATCGCTGAATTCACACTGGATCTCACAGCGCTGTTTAGTGCTTGCGTGACCCAGACTCACCATCAAGTAAACGCATCTGTTCTAGTGAGCTCGCGCCATGCTGCCGTTTGAAATTTGAACCGCGCGGTTAAACGGTCCGTGTGGCGCCTTTAGCGCAGTTTCGTTCCGCTTCTGCTGCATAAACATTATATCGAACATTTATTGAACGCTTAATACTGTTTTATCAAAGAAAATTATATCGTGATAATTATCGATTAATCGCCCAGCCCTAATTTAAACATATACAAAAATAAGACTGCTGGACAGAAAGACTGACCTTCTTGGCCGTGCGGGGAATTCTGGGTCCCTGTGTGTCTTTCTCTCTGGACGCCAGAATCTTCAACTTCCGTTTCTCACGAATCTGACTGGCGAGCTGCCGGATCTCCTGCATCTCTTCATCCTCACTCTCCTCCTCAGAGTCGTACTCTCCGGCCTTCTCACGCAGTTCCTCTTCCCGCTCCAAATCCTCCAGCCTCTGAGAATGAGAGATAGGACAGAAATTCAGGAACAAGGATGTAACCGAGTATTCACTACTGAGGCCACCAAAGGTCAATTTTGACATCAAAAATCCATATGAGCAACCACTAATCTGAATTTCAGGAGGCACTTGATATCAGTGGTTACAGTCCTTAAAAAGATTCAAATCAAGGCATTTGTTTCATACCTTCATGATTTCCGGGTCAACGTAGTCAGCAATATTGTGACCCTCCCAAATCTCAGGAATTTTATCCTGCTTTTCTTCTGGATTCATCAAGTCCCAGTATTCTGAACACACAGGACAACATTTTTAGACATGTCTGGAATGAATATTTGTGTATGTGTATGTGTGTGTTTATATCTTACTCTGTAGATCCAGAGTGTAATCGTCTCCCAGCTCGACCTCCAGGTCTCTCTCCAGTTTGCGTTTGGGAGCATCCGTCTCCATCGCCTTCCTACGGAGCAGAGCCCCCTCAGGAATAAACGGAGGCCTTTCCTGCACAAACCAAATCAAAACCGTTTACAAA
>JAFVLL020016808.1:0-13603 GCA_021397915.2 Tor tambroides
CCGCGCTTGCAGAGCGCCCCCAAGAGTCCGTGCTTGCAGAGTGCTCCTAAGTTCCCCAAGTGTCCGCTCCTCCAGAGCGCCCCCAAGAACCCGCTCCTCCAAAGCGCCCTCAAGCGTCCGCTTTTCCCGAGGGCCCACCTGATTCCTTCCAGAGGAGGAAGGTCCCCAATTTCACCAAAGAAATTTTGGGGGGGGGGGGGCTATATACCCAGGGTCCTGGTACCCATAGTGGCCATGCTCGGGATGTTGGTCAGGGCCACTATGGCTCCTGGTCACCGATTTCGCCATGGCCGTCCAAGCTCCCTGCTCGGCCGTGGCCATCCGGGCTCCCTGTCCCACCGTGGCTCCCTGAGCCACCTGTCCCGCCATGGCCGCCGGAGTCCCCAGACCCACCCTGGAGGCTTCCCCAGTGTCCCTGCCCTGCACCAAAAGCTGCGTTAGCCCAGGGCCCCGCAAAGGCTTAACTGAGGGTGAGATACAGCTGGCTGAGGGTGTGAGAGGGTCATTGACGTATAAGGATTTTCGACAGGCAAATTTTAAAATACAAAAAATAATAGCTTTTGTAGTTGTTCAAGCATTAAGAAGGTTGTGTACACAAATTCATATTAAAATTTTAAAATAAGTGATTTTAGTGCTTTTTCATCTAGATGAATCGGCCGTAGCCTTAAATGTCATGTGGTGCGACCATGATTTATATTAAAATTAATTTCCTTAACATGCTTAACATTTTTTTTTTTTTTAGATGTTCTCAGTAATTAAAGTGTTTAGAAACAAAGTATTTGCATTTATTTTGAGTTTTTGTAAATGACGATCTCATATTTGTGTTCTATAATTTTAGAGTTGCCTTCTAACTGTAGTTAGCAGAATTATTTTTTTTCTGTAAATTGCTTAAAACTGATAAAAATATTTTTAAAAATACCATTCACTTAAGCATACTATAGCAGTGATTCATATTTCAGCCACAGACATTAGATAATTTATTTTTACTTTAATACAGTTATTGCTATTATTGGTCGCACCACATGAGTGGTCACTCCAAATGACACAAAGACATTACATGATTAAAAATCTATTTAAAGAAACGTGAAAAGTTCAGCATGTGGCATTAACTGCAGTAATTTTTTTTTTTTAGACCCAGTTATTTCTAAACTTTGCCCAACATTGGCTGCTCAATTGACAGGCAATCTGAGCAATCATAATGCCAAATCTGCCTTTTTTTTTTTTTGTCTGACAAACAAACCAGACAGGAGAGTAGATCAATGTTGGTGGACTTGAACTTAAAAATACTGTGTATTGACATCTTTTCACAGTTGAAACAAGATACATTCCAATGTTCATTCATGTTTATTTTGTGCTATAACTAGTAAGAGATGATCGGTTCACATGCCGCTTGAACTGAGGTGCTACAGCGATGTCTCTTTAATGTGTTGTGACAAAACAGTATTTGTTGTTTGAATTTCTTTAAAAAATGACAATTTTAACTCTGAGACTTTGTTTAATACCCACTTGTATGTTGGCTCGTTGTCAGTGTCTTCTTTGCTCCGTGATGTATTTTTCACTGCATGAGAACATGATGTGTGGCATAAAAGTGCCATGGTTTGTCGGATGTAGCAACAGTAACTAAGGGCGGGTCTTTGCGAAGGGTCAATTTAGAGTAGCGGAAGGTTGCTGGCTCAGGTTCTGAGATGAAATCATAAACATCTTTCTTACAGCAGAAAATTACATCTGGAGTTTGTGCTTGACTGCAGGGTCAGAATTAACATGCTGCCTATGGCGAGCATTTATTTTACTTTGCTTGGCAATGGGATCTGGTAAAATAGATTAAAATAGTTATTAATAAATTACTAATAAATGCATAATTATCAAACTAAAATTAGATGCTCTAAATTATTTTTTTGCATTTTTTCTCATATTGTACAAAGATTAAACATAAACTGCCCGAAATGACCCAAACTATATAAAAATCTATTCCAAATGATATTTTAATAAAGTATTTTGTGTATATAAACCATTAATTGAATATAAAAGGAATCTGGGACATATATCTATAATGGAAAACACTCTGCAGTGGTCGCACCACATGATATTTTCAAATTCAGTCAAAATTTACAAGCATAGAATTAGCCACCTAAACAAAACAAACTAGCTTCCCATGAAAAGTCACTGTGAAATTTATAATAAAAATAAATGCTTGTAGAAATAACTTCATATTCATTGTTTTTTTGAGGTCATACCACATGATATCCAAATGTGGTAACTACATACCAGCCATTAAAAACGTTATTTTTTTTCCAAATTTGAAAGAGAGGTACAAACATGCTTGATGCTTCTATAGGTCCTTGGCAAATTGTTATATGATACAATGTCCTATCTTTGAATGGATTTCAACATAAAAGCACCAAAATGGTAGTTTATTGATGGTCGCACCACATGATATTTCATAAAATGGAGATTATCGGACAAAGTTTGTTTGAATATTATGATAGAAATATAAATACAAATGCTTTGCAATTTACACAGGATTACAAAACATTTTGGAAATCATGCCAAATAGTGCAGAAAATGTATCTGAATAAATTTAGGGTAATTTCAAAGATGTTTCCAAAGCAACAGTTATGGCCGGACGGTCGCACCACATGATGTTTTGACACTTTGAATATCAGAAACATTACAAATAACAACTGTTTTTTGAAAAGTTAAAGTTGGTACATATGTGGGAGAGGTACTTCTTATATATGGCATCTTTTTATGCATTTAAACCAATTTTTAACTGGAAAAATGCAATCGGACAGAAAATTTAGGCGTCACATTATTGACCCAGATGTAGATATAGAAGCCAAAATTATGGGTGTATTTATGGGACGTCTTTGCAGATTCAACCATTAGATGCTACCAAAGTACATGTGCTAAATGATGTAGCTGACAATAACAGTTAACTGTTAACACTACACTCTTAAAAAAAAAAGGTTCTTTGGCAGGGTGTATGGTTCCATGAAGAACCTTTAATATCCAAAGAACCTTTCCATTGCACAAAAGGTTCTTTGTAGCACAGAAAGGTTCTTTAGACTATTTAATGGTTCTTCACACTCATCATGTTGTAAATATTTTTGTTTCTGGAAAGTGAGATCAAGTGAGATAAATTGTCCTGTCTGGTCCAGAACTCATTCCAGACTCATTTTCTATTAGTTGCACTCAATTACAGTGTAATTAAAAAGTATTAATTATGAGTTATATAAATAGTGTTGTGGTGTTTATTAATTAAAAAAAGACCAGTAGATCCTTTTATATCTGTTATCTATTATTGTTGTTTTGCATGACTCAAAAAAAATTATTAGGCTAGTTATTTAAGTTTAGTATAAAAATACTGCAATCATGTTTTAAAATGAAGTAAAAAGGCTGAGTGATACAAAATCTTAAAATATAAAAGTGCCACTTTGTCCCACTATCCATTTTGCACCTATGAACTGGTCGTAGAACTACAAAATGAGTTTCAAATTCACGATATAATAAAGATTTCATGTGATTGTAAGTTGTTTATGTAGTGTTCTAATTCTAGAGGTTTTTGTAAATGCTTAGTGACTGTGATGCGTTTTAATGGGCGTGCACGCTGAATACTGGAGACATATTCAAACACTGGAGCGGAGGGAGTTGCCATGGAAACGGGACGACAACACCAACTGACAATGCCGTAAATCTCCATCTCTCACTGCTGTTTTCACTGCTTTCAGGTGAGTTTAGTCCCTAAAATCCCAGAAATATCACATACAGCTGTTCCAGACACTTTCTTACATGTAACTGACACGTTTCTGTTGAATATTTACTTCACAGGAAAGGTTTACAGTCTTCGAAAAACTCCGTTAGCATCTCAACTGTTTTCAGGTGAGGTAAGCTAACTCTATAGCTTGAGCTCTTGTTTATGAGAGTTTTGGCTTTTAATCACATCTTTGTGTAGATGAGAGGTTTTGATAGCTTTGTAAAGGGTTTGCTGTCAGTTTGTCAGTGGTTTATTGAAAGTTGTCTAACTTATTTAGCCTAAAATATGTGCTGTATTGTTAATTGGTGACGTCACTTACACAAAGTGCGAATTAAATTAACCTAACGTTAGTTCAAACGCGTTTTTCTCTCTCATGGTAAACAAATATTGATAATTTTTCTGTGGTTTCAGGAGTGATAATATAATCTCTCTACAATAGAAGAGAAGCTCCAGAATTTCAAAGTTTCTGAAGGGAGCTGCTGACAGAAATGCAGGAAACACATGTGAGCTGAGAAAGCTCTTTAAATACATTCATATGCATTTTCTCACAACATATTTTCTTCTATCGCCATGCATCTGTTATAATACAGTTATTTTAGAAAGGTTGAGTGACACAACCTAAAGAGTGACACAAACCTAAAAACATTAATGTTAATTCTGTTATTTTAAGAAATTGGTTTGTGTCTGTGTGTGTCTGTGTGTTTTATATATATTAGTATTTTATTTTCTGCATTTCACTTCTGTTCTAGTTTGCTTCCTTTAAATAAACCTGCCTGTATACTAACTATTGTTGGCTCTGTGATAAATTGCATGTTATGTTTCTAGATTATTCTATGCTGATGGCCGTTCAGCAGAGTTGGAGCAGACCTCCTGTTGGACAACATCTCTAAGGCGCTATGAACCATATAACTAGTGTAATGATAAGTCCACTGGAGGCGAGCGTAGTGAGAACCCAAGTGCAGCTTTATTTACAAAGTGATCCAAAATACAAACATAATCCAAACAGACGAAGACTTGACTTGACACAGACTTGACTTGGCGTGAACAGACTTGACATGAACAGACTTGACTTGGCATAAACAAACTAGACTCACCGACAGCGGATTACAACAACAATACATGACAAGAGACAATGGCAACAAATGGGCTACTTATAGCAAACAATGAGGGTCACATGACATGAACAAACCAATGAGAAACAAGACACATGACCTGCACAACCAATCAGAACTTGACACATTGAGCAGAGGAACCAATAGCAGAAATACAAGAGAGTAAGGGAAGAATGACACTAACAGCATGAAGCAAATACAAAATAAAAGACATGAAAACAAGAATATGAAACAGAACCCCAAAACAGACCTTACATATTCCCCCCTCAAAAAAGGTGGCTCCAGATGCCTAAACTACCCAAAACAACAAAAGTCCAAGAGTGTGGTGGAGCAGAGGTGGAATGAGGGGAGGGATGGAGGGCCAGGCCCATGCAGGGGAACAGGACCTGAATCGTGACGTGGACCGTGGAACGATGGCAGACAGTGAAACACTGGAGGACCTGGGCCGTGGAACAGTGGCCAACAGTGACACAATGGAGAACCTGGGCCGTGGAGCAGTGGCAGGCAGTGGAACAGTGGAGGTCCTGGGCCGTGAAGCAGTGGAGGGCCTGGACCATGGAGCAGATCCAGAGGAGCATAGATCCATGGCGGAGCCTGCAGAGCAGGGAGCCATGGCGGAGCAGAGACATGGACAGACCACTTGACCATGACGAGACAGGCAGAGAGTTCTTGAGCAGTTTCCTTGGCTGTAACATGGCAGACAGTGAGTTTATGAACGGCCTCCGTGGCCATGACAAGGCAGTCTATGAGTTCATGAACGGCCTCCACAGCCGTGACAGGACAGACAGTGAGTTCATGAACAGCCTCCGTGGCTGTGACAGGACAGACAGTGAGTTCAAAAGTGGGGCCACTGCCTCGGGAGGTTCCGCAGTGGACGCCGCTGCCTCAGGAGGTTCTGCAGTGGAAGCCGCCACCTCTGGAGGCACTGGAGTGGATTCATGGACAGGAGAGGCCTCTGAGGCAGACTCTTGGACAGACTCATGGACAGATGAGGCCTCAGGAGCAGATTCGTGGACAGAAGAGGCCTCTGGGACAGACTCATGGACAGATGAGGCCTCAGGAGCAGACTCATGGACAGGAGAGGCCTCTGGGACAGATTCATGGGCAGATGAGGCCTCAGGAACAGACTCACGGACAGGAAAGGCCTCAGAAGCGCAGTGTGCAGCCCACATGCTCAAAATGGCGACCACCATTATAGGAAGGGCAGCAGGGTGGCAGGACCTCTAAGATGGCAGGGCTTGAGAGCGCTGATGTCACCAGGATGCCTGCAGCTCTCACCAACATCAGAGGTGGGTCCATCACACTGGCAATCAGTCTCTTCATTCGCAGGAGCTTGGGTAATATCGCCCCCCCCCCCCCCCCAAATATCCTTTGAGGAAATTTTAGTGACAGCCGTGACATGGTGAGGCTCAGGCATGACGGCCATCTTGGCCGGGGAATCAGGCATGGCGGCCATCTTGGCCGAGGACTCAGGCGTGGCAGCCATCTTGCAATGAGGCTTGGCCGGGGAATCAGGCGTGGTGGCCATCCTGGCCGGGGACTCAGGCATGGCGGCAATCTTGCGATGAGACTCTTGAGTGGCGCCCATCTTGCAACGAGTTCTTGAATGTTGTGAAGAATCTCTTTGGGTGGCCGACATGACGTGAGCAGGCCCTGGAGTAGCAGACATGACATGAGCAGGCCCTGGAGTAGCAGACATGACGTGAACAGGCCCTGGAGTGGCAGACATGAGGTGAGCAGACTCTGGCTTGGCAGATATGATGTGATCAGGCTTTGACTTAGTAGACATGACATGAGTAAAATTGGACTTAACTGGCATGATGTGAGCAGATCCTGGAGCAGCAGGCATGATGTTAGCAGGCAGTGGCTTGGCAAACAAGAGATGTCCTTACTCAAACCATAACGAAAAATGTCTTTTAAGAAAATATCATTGAAGTCCACTTGATAACACAACTTACAAAAGTCTGCCACATAATCCTCAATGGGCTGGTTTTCTTGGCGAAGTTGAACGAGACGATCTGCTGGGTTCATTGTAGGGGTCGTGTATTCTGTAACGATAAGTCCACTGGAGGCGAGCGTAGTGAGAACCCAAGTGCAGCTTTATTTACAAAGTGATCCAAAATACAAACAATCCAAACAGACGAAGACTTGACTTGACTTGAAACAGACTTGGCATGAAACAGACTTGACATGAACAGACTTGACTTGGCATAAACAAACTAGACTCACCGACAGCAGGGTTACAACAACAATACACGACAAGAGACAATAGGCTTGTTCGAGATGAACTATACTAGCCTGTCACCGGCTGGCGAGAGTAGCCGCTTGCAGTCGGGGCAGAATTAAAAGAGGAGACGTCAAGTCAGACACTTTCCGCTCTCGGTAGTGACGCTCTCACGGTGTTTGCATGCTCTTATCACAGATGAAGTGAATTAAATCCAATATCTGTCAAATACACAAACATTTTTTATGAGCAACAGAAACACTTTTTAAATAGGCTGCTTAATACAGCCATCTGTTCAAGAATAAAGTTCAGCATAAACATATAGGCTACAAACTACCAATAACGTAGGGGTACATATGCTTTTATCAGTGTTTTTGATAAAAATGACTCAAGATAACAGTGCGACTACACTAAAAAAGCTTTTACTGTTATAAAAACAGGTTTGTGACCTTTATTGGAATTGAATTGTTAGAAAAAGCACGCAGCACACGTCGTGCTCGTCATCACAGAATCTGACCAATGAGAATAAAGTGTGTCGTCATCCAGGCTCTTGCAGCCGATTTTGAGCAAGTGCAGCGCCTGACCTCGGTCTCGTTTTGCTCTCGCGGAACTTTGATGGCACATGTGATCGTAAGGCGGCTGCAGCGCCGATCAAAGTCGGACAAATGTTCTAACCAGAATGCATTGCTTTTGTCAGGCGGCAGCTGATTCTTGCGGCGCCGCAAGAAGTTGAACAAGTCTAATAGCAGGAATACAAGAGGGTAAGGGAAGCATGACACTAACAGCATGAAGCAAATACAAAATAAAAGACATGAAAACAAGAACATGAAACAGAACCCCAAAACAGACCTTACAACTAGTAAGTAAATCCTCAAACATACACTAGTGTTCAAAAGTTAGAGATTGGTATGATTTTTTTAATGTTTTTTTTTAACATGTTTTTTTTATGTAAGTCTCACTGTATTTGATTAAAAATACAGTAAAAACAGAAATATTGTAAAATATTATTACAATTTAAAATACCTCAGAAATATTGTAAAATATTATTACAATTTAAAATACCTCTTTTCTATGTGAATATGTTAAAATGTAATTGATTTCTGTGATCAAAGCTGAATTTTCGGCATCATTGCTCCAGTCTTTAGTGTCACATGATCTTCAGAAATCATTCTAACATGCTGATTTGCAGCTCAAGAAACATTTCTGATTATTACCAATGTTGAAAACAGTTTTTGCTGTTAACATTTTTATGGAAACAATACCATTCAAACATTTGTGGTAAGAAAAGAGAGAAATTAATACATTTGTGGTAAATAAAAAGGGAGAAATTAATACTTTTATTAATCAAGGGTGCATTACATTTATTAGAAGTAACAGTGGAGACATTTATAATGTTGGAAGAGATATTTCTATTTACTAAATCGTTTAATAAATTTAATAAATGCTGTTCATTGTACTTTCTATTCATCAATGAATACTGAAAAAGGTATCACCATTTCCACAAAACATGTTAAAAAGAAAAAAACTGTTTTCAACTGTTTTAATAATAAGAAATGTAAAAGTATTTTAAAAGAAAAATAAAAAAGAAGCAAATCATCATATTAAAATGATTTCTGAAGGATCATGTGACACTGAAGACTGGAGTAATGATGCTGAAAATTCAGCTTTTTATCACAGGAATAAATTACAATTTACAATATATTAAAATCGACAACAGTTCTTTTAATTTGTAATAATATTTTACAATATTACTATATTATCTGTATTCTTGATTAAATAAATGCAGACTTAGTGAGCAGAAGATATTTTTATTTGTTTGTTTTTTCAAAAACATTGTAATGTTTCCAGAATTTTGACAGGTACTATATAACATTGTTACCTAGTGCTTATATTGCTTAAATACCATTAATTGGATGGATTTGTGGCCCAAGATGCAGGGATTGGCTTTAGCCCCCACGACCCTAAAGAGGATAAGTGGCTTGGAGAGTGAATAGATGGATGGATTCTTTGACTTGCTTTAATTTTGTTTCTATTCTTACTGCTGTTCAGCTTAAAAATACCTTTCCATTAAATTTCTTTGTCATTCTGCATCATTATACCTGTGTTAAACCTATGAAAATTAAGAAACTGATGAAAGTGTCTTTTCTTTTTTGGTTACAGGATCCTCTGTACGCCAGCCTCAACCATTCATCAAAAGGACTGTGAAAGCGGGAACTCTTTGACCCACCAGTGGCAGTTTCCATGGGATGAAAAAAGGCATTCTAGTGGATGATGGGGATACTGACATTAACCTGCTGTAATCACTGTATTACACTCTAGGAATGGGCATTTTTGTCAGTTTTTCATTTCAAGTACTGGTGGTTTTGATTTTGTCTGGATGGCATGCTGTCCTAACACTAACTAGTCAGAGGTCAGATACCACCCAAAATGCTGCCATAACCAATCAGAAAAAGAGAAATATATAAAGTCAGGTGATCATTGAGTACTCGGACTTGACAGCAATGATTGATCATGAAAACGATGATTGATCATTGCTGTCAAGTCTGAGTACTCTAGCACTTGTGCACATCCCTATTAAACACACATACACAGTATTGAGGTATGATGTATACTGCATTGATATATACTGTAAATGCAATAAAAATTTTAATCGTACATCTTGTCAAGTCTTGTTACTTATTGCAACTTTCTCACAAGCGGTTCTATGGGCTACCATAGACTCGAGCGGAAGAAATGGAAGAATTAGAATGCCAATAGATACAATAGGTGCCTACGCACCTTCGGTGCTTGGCCCCTAATGATACTGTTCCTCTGTGTTGTTATTATAGCTATGGTATGGACTTACCTGTTCTCATAGAATGAGAACAATTATTAAAACAGTTACTGTCCTTGGTGTGAACGGGCCTTAAGACTTACTGGGAACATCCAAGAAAATCCCCATCTTCCTCCTTTATACCCACAGACTTTGCACAAATAACATCCCATTGCTCTGCATTTCAGCTAAAACATTATCAAATTAGATCCCTGGGTCGTCTTGTTGAATTCTTTATTTGTTTCTGATGTAAAACTGTATATTAATGAAAATTGACTCAAATTAATGAAGTGTTTGGTTCTTGATTGTATATTATCAGGTTTTGGGGCATTTCTAATAAAGAAAAAAGGATGTCTGCAGTCAGATTCCTGCTGAATCTCTGTGTTGCTGCAGTAGAAACTGACAAAGATACAGGAACAAGATTCTCGAGTCTACTGTCATCTGTGTGCCGCTACAAAACCTTCCCTTCTGATGAAGAGAATGATGGTTATGATGCTGGTATTCAGAGTGATTTCGTGCTGGATCTTTACTCTTATGTGAAGATCTATGAGACTCAAACAGGCAGGAGTTATCTTCCAGCATTACAGTCAGTTTTCCAGTCACCTGATGAATGGATCATAGATCTCTCAGAGAGAAAGAGCTCTGTCCTCCTGGAAGTGCTGAAGCTCCAGACAGAGAAGAAACCAGTAGATCTGAGAAGATGTTCAGAGGAAGAGAGAGAAGTGATGAGTTTCCTTCAGTGTCTGAAACACATCTCACAGCTGAGGTACCTGAATTTACATACTTTTGATTGTTCATTTAATCCTCAGAGACCCAAGCATTGATATTCATGATGTTATTTTTTTAACCATTAAACTTATTTTTAGGAAGTCATTGATGATGTAAAAATAAAATGCATATTTGCATATTTTTGCATAATTTTTTAAACAAATAAAAAATTGCACTGATTTATTATTATTATTATTACATTAAGTGAAATTTGTGAATTCACAACAGTTCAATGCACACAAATACAATATTATAACCAGTAAGGATAAATTAATGGAAAGAAAAGAAATGTGATTATTTTAACATATTAATTAACACCACCGAAACCAATAGCTATTAAAAAATAATAATAATAAAATAAAAAAACTGTAATAGATGTGAATGTCAAAGCAAACTGCCCCTAATCTTGTAAAATAACAGGTGAATAATCTGTAGACTACTGGTGAACTGAATATAGTCTTTCTTTCTCCTTCTGTCACTTTCATTCTGAAAAGTACATTTTTCTGCATTAATTGTTTAGTTTTAGCAGTTTTTTTTTTCTGTCAAAATAATAGAAATGCCCTTCTCTGAATATAACTGTGGGGTGTGTAATGTAGTATTTTTATACTATTTAACTGAAAACAACAACAACAACAACAACAAAAACATTAATGACATGTAGCATGGAAAAAGGTTTGACCACTTAGAAAAAATGGTCTCAAATGTGTGCACATTGATAATTTCAGACCATATAACATTGTTCAAAAACTAAACATGCCAGTAATTAAGAAAATAATGTACTGTCAAATATTTGTAAAATACTGTAGATTTGGGTAAAATGTATTTATTATAAAGTTTTATGTATTTTGTCTGTTAGGTGGCCCTATTCATATGACTTTAGCAAGCTGTGAAAGTTAATCATTTCCCCACCAAAACTGTTGTTGTGATTTATTTGAGTGTCAGCTGCTCACTGTGTGTCAGTTAACCTATTTTTGAATTCAAATTAAGTATTTAATTAAATTATTCAAATGTTGCACTTCTGTAATGCTTGATCTCATGAAACTTCAAATATTGCTGTGCCTTCAAAAACAAGACGTGTTCCATGTTAGTCTATTTTGTATCTTATTCAAATATTAAATATTTAAACAGAGGTTTAAATTCTTTGTTGATATTTCATATTATTTGTCGCACTGTCTTTAGTGTCTAAAACATTGTGAGCAGAAAACAGGAAACAACACTCTTTACTATTAATTTACATTTAGTCATATCTATAATATGTTGTTATATCTTTTTATTCACATTTCTAATTTCCATTTTGTTACAGATTCAGTGAAAGTGTTCACAGCGGATTTCTTCTGAGACTCTTCATTAAAGCAGCAGAGATTGAGACACAGACCGGAGAGCAGATGCTGAAACTGTTAGCATCAGTCTGCAACTACAGATCTTTTCCTTATGGATGGACTGACATTAAATGGAGTGATTTCATGCTGGATCTTTGCTCACATTTGAAGAACTGTGAGACTCAAACAGGCAGGAGTTATCTTCCAGCATTACAGTCAGTTTTCCAGTTACCTAATGTCTGGATCATAGATCTCTCAGAAGGAAAGAGCTCTGTCCTCCTGGAAGTGCTGAAGCTCCAGACAGAGAAGAAACCAGTAGATCTGAGAGGATGTTCAGAGCAAGAGAGAGAAATGAAGAGTTTCCTTCAGTGTCTACCCTACATCTCACAGCTGAGGTGAGAAAATCTCTGGCGGCTTACAGTTACTGTGAAATATGATTTCTGCAGAAACTGGAACATGTTTTCTGGTCTTAATGAGTGTCTTTAGATTAGAGGTGCTGTTTTGTTTCAGTGTTAGCTATAGAGTGATGCATTCTGATCATTCACTACATCTGACCTCATTTTTGGATGAAAACCAAGTGCAGTTTTCGTGCAAGGCAACATAGATATGGAATGCTTTAACCTGCAGTTACAAATGCATAAATAATGTTTTGATTTTAAACATGAAATGTTGAATACTGATATTTGAAATTATTTTAAAAATGAAAAGATACTTTAAATGTGAAATTAAAACCGCCAGTAGGTGGCAGCAAGTCACTGTTAATAAGTGAGTCATTGCGATTGAACTGAATCATTTAAACAGTTGATTCATTCAGGAACGAAACACCGTCATGTTGCTTAGAGACGCAAAACAGTGCTGTGCTGTTTGGAATGTTTTTTGTTGGCGAAATAGCGCAAAAACAGCCAATATGGTGTCTAAAACGTAAGTCTCTTGATATTAACTTGTTTATTGAACTGTTGTATAAAATCAATATCACATTTGTAACCATGCTGATTTTTAAAGGAAAAAACAGCACTCTTCGTGTGATATTAACTATATGAATTGATATAAATATATACATTTTCTAACCCCCTTATCTTGAATTATGTGGTCATTCTTAATGCATATTAATAGACTGAATCATGCAGTGAAAGAACGCACTCTAAATGCTCACGGCACTAAGTTGGTCTAACCAGATTTTATCACGTTGCGTATGCATGCACTCTGTAGGTGTGTTTTGTTTGGTTTTTGCAATATATTAGAAAATGTCATGATGTCTCACGAGTTCAGTATTTGCGCTAAACCTGCGCAGATTTGGCTTGCATGAACTTACCCAAGAAATTAATGAGTGAACATAACTTACGAAGAGTAACCTGCCGCCACAGCGGATTTTTACCCGCATTTGGCGGGTTGGTGGTTGTTAATTTCAAACCCTGATAGTAATATAGTATTGTTATATTTATATTGTGTGCTGTTCAGTGTTTTAATAAGTTTATTGTGGAACTTTTGTATGTTCATATCATTAAGTTTATTTATGTTGTTTAAAGGTGCCATAGAATGAAAAACTGTCTTTACCTTGGCATAGTTAAATAATAAGAGTTCTGTACATGGAAATGACATACAGTGAGCCTCAAA
>JAFVLL020016809.1:0-46774 GCA_021397915.2 Tor tambroides
CAGGAGCAAACAGAATCCAAACGGCAAGGCAAAGGGTTAATCCGAGAAACACAGGCGAGAATCAGGCAACAGGCGAACACAAGAATAAACTAGACCAAGACAGGTAAACACAGAATGGCTCGGTAATGCAGCTAACACTAGGAGAGTGAAAAACACAGAACAATACTCTGCAAACTGTGAAAGGAAGTCCAGTGTTTATGTAGGGTGTGTGATTGTGTGATAATTCTCAGGTGTGAGCGTGACTGGGACAGCTGTGTGTACTTAGTGCAATGAATGATGGGAAATGGAGTCCGTGGGTGATATGTAACTGTCTGTGTGGTGTGAGAGTCAATACGATGGAATAGCGACCTCTGATGGTGAGTGGGCGGAAGATCACGAACCGGATTCATGACACTGGCAGCTGGAAATGTCAAAATATTCCCAAATTTATCAAAGCTATGTTCATTTTTGTACCATGTTATTTCATTTAAACTTACATTTCTATTCATGTAATAAAATGTGATATTTATTTAATATATTGGAAATAAACTTGGAATTACATAAAGGGATAGTTCACCCAAAAATGAACTATCCCTTTAACGTAGCTATTGTCCTAATTCTTTCAATCAGCTATTAACCTAATTATTTAATTTTAGTTATTGTCCCAATTATTTAATTTAGGTATTTTATAAATTAATTTAGCTATTGTCCTAATTATTTAATGTAGATATCTAATCTTAGATATCTAATTATTACATTTAGCTATTCTCATAGCTTTTATTTATTTAATTTAGCTATTGTCCTGATTATTTAATCTAACTACTGTTTAATTCAGAGGTTTTTAGCAATATAGTAGTGAAGTTACCTGTATGTTTAGGCAAGTAACAGCTTTTTGTGCCTCTGCCAAAGCAATGAGCACGAATGCAGTCAGAGACACTCTGGATTCAGAGCCGTGCAGGCCTCCCTGTATCATAACACAGTGTACATACAACATATTAGTACTGTACTTTCATTGATTATTGTGAAACTAGTCCAATTAATGCAATCACAGATATGAATTCTCACCGTCATACTGGTGTCGTAGACAGGAATGTCCTCCTGAAAGGATCCATCAGGACGCTGTTTATTCTTGAGCAGGTACACCAGAGGGCCACACAGATGCTTGTCATCGACGCTAATAAATGATTTTGCCATGGAGAAAACCTTCACTACGTATGCAGTGATCCTGAGATTAACAGAATATAAAAACAGATGAACTCTACAGGGAAAAGTTCAAGGTAAAGCTGTAATCAGTCATGAGCCGGCATTGATACCATGTGCTGGTTCCTTCTTTAGAGTAGGGAGGATACGAGTCATCCTTTTTCCGGTAATTAAGTTGATTTTCATACCCTGAGTATGAAAAAATAATTTATTGGATAAATAGTTGAAGGAATGGTGATGCTCATCACTATTTGAGTCTCATTGCACCTGTTTGGATGTATTTGATGGCCTCTTCTCTGTAATCTATTCCCACAGCGTCCCAGTTTCCACTGCGGTCCAGGTAATGGGCGGCAATGAGGGGCAGCGTGATTCTGGCCAGGTTCTGCTCCACACACCCACCAGGCATCTGGATCAACGCTGCCAGAGAGTCCTCCTTAATGGAGTTATCAATGCTGTCTGCCAGCAAATTACCTGAAGAAATTATTTTTCAAAAAACAAATGGGAAATTCTTGATAGCTGACATATCAACATGACAATCAAATATCCATAATGCAACTGAGGGTTAATATTCAATTACTATAATATTATGAATATGGCTTAATAAAATGTCAAACCTCTGACATTGACAAATGTCTCCGGCAGAGATCTGGGCACAACACCATCCAACTGCATCTTCTCCACTTCTATCAGCTGTCTACCAGCTGAGATGAAGGAAAGGTTTATTCACTTAACAACAACAAATATATACACAATATATAAACTAATGTATATAACAAAATAAATATAGAAATTCCCCAGTGTTGGCTTGTTTAAGAGGTCTCTTAAGAATTTTAAATCTGCTTGTTGTTGATTATTAATATATTTGTATTATTGTATTTTGCATGTTTTTATGTTTTAATCTTTGTACTGCTGCACTTTTGAGTAAAAGCACTTTATAAATAAAATGCATTATTATTATTATTATTATTATTATTATTATAATATAAATGAAAGCATATAATTAATTAATTATTACACACACACAAACATACAAACACACATACATACATATAGACAGACAGACAGACAGACAGACAACAGTTCTTTCTGGTCCTCAAATTTTATTGGCTGAGAGGAATGCTATAACAGAACTCCAGCTGATTCCGTTTGTTTCACTCTGCTTGCAGTATTTCTCACAGCGAGTGTCATGGCAAACGCCCAAATCCACTATAATTTTATAAATAACAGGGGTAGGAATCTTTCGGTAGCTCACAAAATGATTCATATCGATTCTTGGGGTCACAATTCAATTAAAAATCGATTCACAATTTTCCAATTTTTAATCACGATTCACGATTTTTCATCAAATTTTTTTGTGCACACTGGACACCAAATGCACCAGTATTTTAATACAAAAACACACCAGTCTATAGTATGAGTAGTTCTGACTCAAGAAATCAGTGTTTCCTATTAACTATTAACTTCCTAATAAAACAAAAATATTTTACATCGAATACCGTGTTAGGAAAGGAAATGACATGTACTACAACGAGATGGGTGGAACAAATATATTTCATTGCTTTCTCTCACAATTATATCGTTGGGTAATTATACTGTATAAATTGCGGGCATCAGGGAGCCGTTATTAATATGTAGGGCATTGAAATCACTTTTGAATGCACCTTCACTTTTTACTTTCACTTTCAAGATTTTGCGATCACATGTAGCCTACTCTGTGTATACTACGGAGCAGCAGTACTTACACACATTTTACAAGATTAGATGTTTGTCAGTGGTGCTCAGGATCTGCAAATCATTCGCCATTGTCCTATCAGTCATCTCTCCTTACTCTGTTTATGTAGAAGGTGAAATTTTATGTACTGTAAGGCTGCCGCTAGCAAGCGACTAACCATGTCCTAGTGACTCAGTAGAACACGTTCGTTTTCCATGCCTTTCCGAATACAGAATCACTATTCGGGCACATCCCTACTTCCCATAATAACAATAGATTAATAATTATGCCTTAACACGTCTCTGTAAGTTAATGGTGAGCTAATCCTGTTATACAATCACTGTATAAACATATTTCCTGTGTGTTACTGACATACACAAAATGCTGATTGTTGTTCAGTAGCATATTGATATTCTTTAATGTAAACTTATACTTTATTATTGTTGTTTCTATAGCTAGAACCACACTCAAGTAAACTGTTAAAATTCTGAAAAGAGTGGTGTGTGCGGCTAACTCCTCCTAAACTGACATAGCTTTATTGTTCTGACCAGACAATTTTTGGCGGTTGTTGCCACCAGGTATTAATTAGCACCTAAGAGCTTAACAATTCTTTACACAGACTATAATGGTAAAAATCCACCCACAATTTTTCTTATAATCCCAATTCCTTATAATTGGGCCCTTGGAATCATCCTAAACATCCCCCACATTATGGCGCCCCTGCTGAGGACACTGTGGTTAAATCTAATTTTCGAAGGAAATGTCCTGGAAAAAATCGGTAAAGTCCCCTATATGTTTAGGGATCAATACCAACACTTTGTGCGCGAACATCAGCTCCAGACAAAGTAAGTATCATGCGTTTCCAAACTGCCTTTCTGAAAGAGCTTCTTGGCACTCTGTTAGGCTAATGTTGCTAAAGCTACCATTGTCTCTGCCTGCTTTCACTGATGCAGCCTTCATGTGCTACCAGAATGATCGTAAATAGGAATGTAATAGTTAAAAATTGCATATGAAAGCAATGTGAAATTGACCGCTTGAATTTGTCAAGCTCATAATCACAAGTGGGACTTAGCCTATAAAGTTTGTGATAGCACGCAATGGCACCATGAGACCAGCTATGTCGTTTTTATTGCGCTGTGCTCCACGTCTGTGTAATTCATGAATGCACATTTATTATGCACAATACAGTCAGATGACTGACTTTTAAACTAATTCCGGTTCAAACATATAAGGCTGAACACTGCTACTGAGAGTTTCTGACATTTTCAGTGCATGAGATTGTTCTATTTTTTTTTCTTGCTATTGAAGCTCCGCCCTCTTCTGAAAAGGGGGCCGGGAGCACCAGCTCATTTGCATTTAAAGGGACAAACACAAAAACGACACGTTTTGCATCATACCCTAAAAGTGGCAATTTTAACAAGCTATAACAATTATCTGTGGGGTATTTGAAGCTAAAACTTCACATACATACTCTGGGGACATCAGAGGCTTATTTTACATCTTGTAAAAAGGGGCATAATAGGTCACCTTTAAGAGTTTTAGGTGAGAATGTAGTTGTTTAGACTTCAAATATGTGGTTTGTTAATAAAGGTAACGTCTTTGAAAATCTGCTTTAATGTTTTCAGAGATGTGGGCTCCAGGGCATCAGCAGCTGTTTGAACCCACCGAGAGCAGTCTTACATCTTCTGGAATTTGCTGCTGGCTCTGATGTCTCTATAGTGGTTAAACATGAGATATAATTTGTTTTTGGTAAATCTAATGAGCAGTCTTTGGTCTCATTAATCTGTTATTTTTTCCAGAGCAAATAATTTTGGTTGAGGGCAAAATCTCATCATGTTATATTTTCTGTAACTTCAATGCTGTATATCAGAGTGCTGCCTTTGTACTTTTGACTGAATTTCCTAGTAACTTTCATGATGGCTGTTGCTGTTTATTAAATATTGTTATTCAATAAATAATATTTTATATAAATAATAGTATTTAATAACAGTATTTAGTATTGAGAAATAGTGTGTGTTTTTGTGATGGTGATTTTAAATTAGATGTCGACAAGACAGAGTCACCAGTACAGACAAAACAGTTGTAAGCAAGGAAGTCATTTTTACTTTCAACAACACTTTGTAAGATGTAGCCAACAAATGCACTGAGCAGTGGAAATCACCCTTAACAGATGAAAGGATAGTATAACAAAATATTGCTTTCCTCAGAGGACATTTGAACTGTTTTATTGTGAATATGAGATTGAGCAGAAAAATGAATGCTGTATCAGATGCAGATAATCACACTCACTCAGTCCATCTCTCTCTCATAATACTCGACTCTACATACAATATAGTGAACTTTTAATATAGTAATACAATAAGATTTGAATGAAGCTACTCAACATTCCTTCGTTACTAGTTCTGAAGTGAGGTTTTCAAATTAGTAACAGAAGCTTGGGCTCAGCTGTTAAACTGTCAACTTCAGATTTTAATCCGTGGCAGAAGGAAGTGTAGGCTGGTTCTGCACAAAAGAGGGCTTTTAAAGACATTCCGTTGTTGTCTCTTTTTTATTTACGCACTTGTGGTGTTGAACTGTCATATTAATGCAATATCACACTCGTAGCAATGCGATATAGCTGTATATCATCATGGCTGTAATTACCTGTGGCCTTGTACCTACAGCTGAATCACAGCCATGCTGATATACACAGCTACGAGTGTGATATATGACAGTTCAACACCACAAATGTGTATATATATATATATATATATATATATATATATATATTCTAAATACTATCATAACAAAAGTATTAGACATACTATCATAACAAAATTAACAATTCGTCTAACTCCCATGCTCTTTAAAACATTTTCCTCCCTCCTTTGTCCTCCTCCTCCCCCTCCTTCATCAACTCTAACAGCTGGCGACTTATCCACATTCTTCATTATTAAAATTAAAACCATCAGCACACAATTTTCCACACCACAATCTGTCAAGCACATCTTACCAGCAAACACATTCATTCATATCCTTCTCTTCACTCTCTAAGGGCAGAAATCTCCAAACTCATCCTTTCTAATCATCCTACTGCTTGTCCACTTGATCCTATTCCATCTCATCTCATTCAAGCCATTTCTCCTGCAGTTGTACCTGCACTCACTCACATCATTAACACATCCCTTCACACTGGTGTTTTCCCTCAGCATTTAAACAGACTCGTATAACTCCACTACTTAAGAAACCCACCCTTAACCCATCTCTAACTGACATTTCTTGCTGGATGAAGGACCATCATCTTCAAATGAACCTTGCCAAGACAGAACTGCTTGTGGTTCCATCAAACCCATCATTTCATCACATTTTCACCATCCAATTAGGCACATCAAACATAACTCCTTCAAAAACAGCCAGAAACCTTCGAGTTATGATTGATGATCAGCTGACTTTCTCAGACCACATTGCTAAAACTGCCCGGTCCTGCAGATTTGCTTTATTCAACATCAAGAAGATCAGGCCCTTTCTTTCAGGAACATGCTTCACAACTCCTTGTTCAAGCTCTTGTTCTGTCCAGGCTGGACTATTGCAATGCTCTCTTGGCAGGTCTTCCAGCCAGTCCAAACCCCTACAATTAATCCAGAACGTGGCAGCAAGATTAATTTTTAATGAGCCAAAAAGAATGCATGTCACACCTCTATTTATCGATTTGCACTGGCTACCTATAGCTGCTCGGCAAATTGCTTGCTCACAAAACCACCACTGGCCTCGTTAATTCCCTTTACCTAAATTCATTACTTCAGACTTATGTGCTCTATAAGCTTGCATTCTGGAAGTGAATGTCGCTTTATTGTGCTATCCCAAAGAGGCACAAATCTTCACAGATTTTTACCAATGTTCCTGGTGGAATGACCCGCCCAACTCAACTGGAAAT
Organism: Tor tambroides; assembly: GCA_021397915.2. Classification (NCBI taxonomy): domain Eukaryota; kingdom Metazoa; phylum Chordata; class Actinopteri; order Cypriniformes; family Cyprinidae; genus Tor; species Tor tambroides. The sequence goes on from JAFVLL020016809.1 coordinate 6,804, forward strand.
AGCTGAGTCCTTAGCCATCTTCAAGAATCAGCTAAAAACACATCTCTTCCATCTTTATTTGACCATCTAACTCTAGCACTTTCTATTCTAATTCTATTCTTAAAAAAAAAAAAAAAAACTTGCCCCTTTTAGACTTGCACTCTATTCATTTACTAACTGCTTGTATTCTTAAAAAAAATAAATAAATAAAAATAACACTAGCTTATCTAATCTTTTTTATTCTATCTATTTATTTTCTTTTTATTTATTATACAATTAACAAAAGCAAAAAAGGCCTCTAACACTAGCTTGCTCTATTCTTTTTCTATCTATTTATTTTCTTTTTATTTATTATACAATTAACAAAAGCAAAAAGGCCTCTAACACTAGCTTGCTCTATTCTTTTTCTATTCAATCTGTTTTCTTTTTATTTATTATATAATTTAAAAAAAACTTGCTACGTGTACTGTGTTAAGCTAACTGAGACTTGTTATAGCACTTGGATATCATTGATCTTTTGTTGATTTTGATCGCCTATTGTCCTCACTGTAACGCTGGGATAAAAGTGTTCACAAATGACAATGTAAATGTAATGCAAATATATATATATATATATATATATATATATATATATACATATACATATATACACACACATTTTTTTTTTATATATGTCATGCTTTCATGGTTAAAGACCCATTTACATTGTGTTATATACAACCCGAATTCCAGTAGTCTTGGGACGTTTTTTAAATTTGAATAAAATGAAAACTAAAAGAATTTCAAATCACATGAGCCAATATTTTATTCACAATAGAACATAAATAACACAACAAATGTGTAATCTGAGAAATATTACAATTTTATGCACAAAATAAGCTCATTTCAAATTTTATGCCTGCTACAGGTCTCAAAATAGTTGGGACGGGGGCATGTTTACCATGGTGTAGCATTTCCTCTTCTTTTCAAAACAGTTTGATGACGTCTGGGAATCGAGGTTATGAGTTTCTGGAGTTTTGGTGTTAGAATTTGGTCCCATTCTTGCCTGATATAGGTTTCCAGCTGCTGAAGAGTTTGTGATCATCTTTAAACGAAAAATACGTCAAAGATGCTCCAAATGTTCTATATAGGTGAAAGATCTGGACTGCAGGCAGGCCAATTCAGCACCCAGACTCTTCTACTACGAAGCCATGCTGTTGTAATAGCTGAAGTATGTGGTTTTGCATTGTCCTGATAAAATACACAAGGCCTTCCCTGAAACTGATGTCGCCTGGAGGGGAGCTCTGAAAGGGGGTTGCTCTAAAACCTTTATATACCTTTCAGCATTCATAGTGCCTTCCAAAACATGCAAGCTGCCCATACCGTATGCACTTATGCACCCCCATACCATCAGAGATGCTGGCTTTTTAACTGAATGCTGATGACACGCTGGAAGGTCTCCCTCCTCTTTAGCCCGGAGGACACGGCATCCGTGATTTCCAACAAGAATGTCAAATTTGGACTCGTCTGACCATAGAACACTTTTCCACTTTGAAACAGTCCATTTTAAATGAGCCTTGGCCCACAGGACACGATAGCACTTCTGGACCATGTTCACATATGGCTTCCTTTTTGCATGATAGAGATTTAGTTGGCATCTGCAGATGGCACAGCAGATTGTGTTTACCAACAGTGATTTCTGGAAGTATTCCTGGGCCCATTTAGTAATGTCAATGACAGAATCATGTTGATGAGTGATGCAGTGTCGTCTGAGGGCCCAAAGACCATGGGCATCCAACAAAGGTCTTCAGCCTTGTCCCTTACTCCAGTTTCTCTGAATCTTTTGTTGATCTTATGCACTGTAGATGATGAGATTTGCAAAGCCTTTGCAATTTGATGTTGAAGAACGTTGTTTTTAAGTATTCCACTATCTTTTTATGCACTCTTTCACAGATTAGTGAGCCTCTGCCCAGCTTTATTTCTGAGAGACTCTGTCTCTCTAAGACATCCCTTTTATAGCCAATCATGTTACAGACCTGATGTCAATTAAAGGGGTGGTTGACTGTTTTTTTTCTAGGCTTGATTGTGTTCATGGGATGCAGTCTAACGTGTTCATGCTTCGTTTTTTAAAAAATGGATTATTTTTCACATAATTTACCTTTATTCTACACCACTCTGTCCCTTCTCTGATAAACACTCTGATCATTTCCTGGTTTTATGAAGCCCCTTCCTCAGAAATACAGGGCTCAGATTGGTTAGATGGTCCAGTGTGTTGTGATTGGCGAAACCTCTAGTGTGCGTCTAAACATCCCGCCCCTCAGCTCAGCGGCATGTTCTCAGGTTGTATTGTAAACAATGACGTCGTCAATATTGCATATCAGTTTGAGCCCGATTGAGACGCAAAGGATATTAGTGAAGAGGATCACGCAGAACCTGTGCAAGCACGGCTATGGTATGTTTGTTTGTTGTTATCTCATACTTGTAGATACGCTGTTATTTGTAAATGCTGCTGCTTCTGTTAGTTTTTTATATACATTTTTATCCTGATTACACAGCAACCGCTCGCGCATCCATGTATAATGCTTCTCATTGCTATGTGAAAATAAGTGTATAATTGGAACAGTTCATTGTTGGAGCTGAGCTGATGATCGCAATGATAGAGAGAGAGAGAGAGAGAGAGAGAGAGATGCAGAGCGTGTGCAGAGCAGGGGGATGCGAGGAACATGATTAAGATTTGCTGCATCAGAACATTGATTTTGAAACTTGTGAATCCATTAGAATCATTAGAAGACAGAATCGCGATTCATATATGAATAATTTTTTTATGTCCACCCCTAGTTTTCTCTTCCTCTTATCTAAAGCAGCAGAGCATGGCCTTGCCCCCTTTGTTGTGTGTTACCGGGGGCAGGGTTTATCTGGGTTCGTTACTTCTCAAACCCGGGAAGTAACTTGTTGTGGTCCCTACGAGCCGTTTTTGTAGGCATTAAACTGGCATAATTTTAAAAGACGATATCTCTGTTTGCATTGAACTTTCAGCTTCGTAACTTTGCAGATATTGTTTATGCTCAAACAGCAACATTACACACTAACTAATGTTAAAAAAAGTGAAATTCCAATCAACCACCCCTTTCACTTAATTAGTTGCTAGATGTTCTCCCAGCTGAATCTTTTCAAAATTTCTTGCTTTTTCAGCCCTTTGTTGCCCAACTTTTTTCAGACCTGTAGTAGGCATCAAATTTGAAATGAGCTCATTTAATGGATAAAAGAGTAAAATTTCTCCATTTAAACATTTATGTTCTCTATGTTCTTTTGTGAATAAAATATTGGCTCATGTGATTTGAAAGTCTTTTAGTTTTCATTTTATTCAAATTTAAAAAATGTCCCAACATTTATGGAATTCGGGTTACATATAATTATCATCTTATTAGATCTTCATACATTAAATCTTATTAAATTTATATTTTTATATAAAACTGTTAAAAATTTTAAACAAGTATGAAGTGTGATATTACAAAGGCAAGATTTTTAAACATTATTTTATTTTCCATAACATTGAACACAATTTAACTAAAATGTCCAGGCAGTCTTACCGCTGTCTCCTTTCTCAGAGGGATTCAGCACAAAGCTCCTCACTTTAATTGTCTGGATGCCTTCTACCTAAAACACAAAAGATATAGCATCATATACCACATGTACCAAGCAACATATCTAATGTAAAATATTTCCAATATTATGTGTGACACCCAAGACAGAGCAGGTTTTAGGAGCTCACTTACCACCACACTCAGATTCTTCTTCACGGCATCCTCCCCCATGAAGGAGGCTGCGACAGCTGTGACCTGTAGAGGGAGCTCTCCTGTTTTCAGAGGAATGATGGTGTATGAAATCAGCTTGGAGGAGCTGGCTGGTACCGAAACCTGCTGTCTGTGCTGTCCACTAAATGCCACGCTGCACATGTCCTCTGTCTTCTCCAAAATCACCATGACCTGCAAACAGACAGAGTGTCCAAGTCAGGACACAAACTAAAGAGGAGAAGTGGTTATCGTTTTGTAATGGTGTGAAACTGACCTCCAGTGTTGAGTTCCTGTAGTTGTGCACCACAGCTTTGATTTCCACATGCTCATTTCTGGACACTGAGTGAGGCAGCCGCAGATCTATGAAGAACGGCTTCCACGCCCGGACGTTATATGGTTCAGCTACACAGAAACCTTCAAAAAAACAGAAATGATGTCATTCTCAGGGACATTCATTTACAAAGTTCCTTTTTTATACCTAATTTTGTGCTATAGTTCTTGGGTTTTAGATGGCCAATTAAAGCTACTAAAATTATCCAGCCAAATGCATTACTTTTTATTTCTTTTTCTTGTATATGTTGTTTTTAATATTTTTTAAAAGATTTTTAAGCACTTTTTAAACACTAGTAACTATTAATAAAAATATTATAAATTATATCCAGAAATGCCTGGCATGTAGCATTAAAAGCTAATTAATAATAAAATATTTGTAATTTACATGCATATATACATTACATTTTTCATTAAAGCTAAATAAATGTTAATAAAAATTGCAATTCATATGCAAATATCCTTGACATGTCACATTAAAAGCTAAATAAATATTATTAAAATATTCATAAATCATGTGCAGAAATTCTTGACATGTAAGATTAAAAGCTAAAAATTACTAATAAGATATAAGTAATTCATTTGATGAAGCATTAAAGGCTAAATAAAAGTTATATTATTATATAAGTATTATATAAATACTTCATATTCAAAAATGTTCAACACATACTATTAAAAATTAAATAATGCTTGACAGTACTCATAATTAATATCTTTTGATTGTAATTATATAGTTATCATTGTGACAGAAATAAAATAATTTAAAATCGATATCAGTTATCAGACACTTAAATATAAAAATGATCTGTATACAGTGGAGATCAAAATTAGAGAACAACCTACAATTTCCTAAATTTAAGGTCACCGTTTAGTGCTATTTTAAGTTATCTTAACAGGAGTAAAAGCATAGTTTTTTTAAGCATATTTCATGACTTAAGTATATTCTGAAGCACAGTATAAAAAACTTAAGATATTTGAGAAAGAACACTGATCAAAATTAGAGAGCACTTACAGATGCCTTCAAGTTATTGGTGGTAATCTGGCATCTGGTGCTAATTTTTAATTATATGACAAAACCTATTTAAGTGGCAGTCTAACTTTCCAGTTTTCACTGACTTTGCAAGATGGTGAGCCACTTTAAAGGGAACCCCTCAGACAGTATGAATACAATCTATTTATACAATCATTGCTGTTCTCTAATTTTGATCACTGTTTTCCACCAAATAAAGAGTTTTTGTTGAAGTGCCTTGGTTATTTTATAAAACACTGTCTACTAGCATGCTGTAGCCATAACTAAAATTCATTCCAATTTAGAATGATGAAGATTATATTATTTCTGAAAAAAATCAAGTGTTCATAAATGTTATTGTCATAATGTCATAATTTTCATTTCCAATGTATATAGGCTGTATTCTATTCTAGCTTGTAGAGCTGCTGTATAAAAGCAATTATTAGGGCTTGACAATAAAGACTGCCCGATGGCCCGGGGCCAGTGTGAAAGATGCTAGGGACAGTTGAAGGAGCGTTGTCACTAAAATGTATAATTTGCACATGTTTTTAAGCCTTGCCAATTAAAACATTCTATTGATTTTAAAGCATTTAAGTGCAAAAAGACATGAAGAAGAAGAAGTCAATGCAGTACTCTCGTGCTGTGTTCTGTGTGAACAGTGTGTACACCGAAAGCTGCGTCTCTGACAATAACACCTTCTCTGTGTTCTTGCACTTTAATGGACAAATACACCTGGCCAATTTAAACATTCAAGAGATTTTAAAGCATTTAAGTGCAAGAGCATTGAGTTGAATCTCAGGCAATGTGCAAGCCCTGAATTTAGTTTATTTCTGTATCTTCTTGTGCTTAAATGGACAAATACATATAAAAAGTATGTCAAAATACCCGTCTTGGTGAGTATCCTCAAAAACATTTGGTTATGTCTTAAGCCTGGTTCACACTACACAATTTTGGCAGGACCTGCTTGATGTAGTAGGGTGTTGTGGGGATTCATAAACGACAATGGGTGTCAGGATGCAAAATTCAATAGTTTCATTTTGTGTAGTATGTCATAGTGAACGACAACCAATGCCACGTCTGCAATTCTGCACAACATCACCACAAAAAGTCTAGCATGTTTAATTTTTTTTGGCCATCCATGACAAGTTCCATCATATCTGTGACACTGGCCAATAGGAGCACAAAAGCACCTTCGTACTTGCTTTCAAACATGCCAAAACAAAAAAGAGACAATGGTATTGATCCTGCTAGGTGGAATTTTACAATGGAGGAAATGTTTGTGGAACTATGGCAACAATACTCCTCCATTTATGATGTTTCCTTGAGGAACTACCATGACAGAGTGAAAAAAGGTCAAATAAAAACTATTTTACCACAGTTCACTTTGACAGTCCGTACTGTCCTACATGCAATCCAGATTTGTGTCCACTGTCAGGTTTTCTTCCTTTTTTGGGCTTTTCTGACAACAAAACAGAGCAAAACATGCTATTTGCTAGCCAATGTTTGTTTACGCTAATGGTAACTTCTGTCTAGTCCCTCCATAAAGATGACAGCACACACGTCGTTAAAGATAGCAAGCAACGAATGGTCGGGTAGCAACATGTAGTCTGACATGTTTCTTGTTCATGACACAAGATTTTTAGAGGTTAAATTTGCATCATCTGACAGAGTGACTGTCGTAACGGACAAAAAAAACTGTGTAGTCTAAACTACCCATTAAGTGAATGTAAACAGTTGAGAAAGAAATCAGATGTGCATCACTATATTGAAAGCATGCATTGTGTTTAACGTGACCATGCCTAATTTACTTAATGTTTATCCAACCCCCCCCCCCCCCCACGCCCCCAAAGACAGTGAAGAAATGCTATAACATGCAATGTTATTTTACTTTTGATTATTCAATTTCAATTTAATTTGTATCTTTGTTCTATTTATTTATTGTGCTATTGTTTGTAATTTGTTTACTTGTTCTTATTTACTGACTGTTCACTTATCTTTAATAATGTTTGAACTTTATATTTGTTAGGCTAGTAATTTATGTGGTATCTAAATTGTAATTGAGAATTGTAACATTTAAGTGTCATATAAGCTTATTTACTAGAATACAAGATAACATGGGTCAAAAACAATGAAAACGACAACTATTTTATTTTTTGTGGCAAGGCCAGTGAAAATGTTGGCAGGGCAAGTAAAAATTTGAACCATTAGAAAAAATCCTTAGTCTTGAGTCCTGAATTGTTCTTATTTTTTGGCTGCACTAGAAAAGAGTGCAATAAATTTTGATTCTGCTATCCGTGATTTTAAAGAAGCTTTGCCAGATGGTAGACACATGAACAGAACCCTTTACCTGTCTCAGGTGAAGCACTGATGGCTAGAAATCCCCACTGAGTGATACTGTCAGGAAGAACGGTGTTTACTGGAAATACAGCCAACCTGGAACAAAAGCATGGAGAGACATTTCCATCAATGAACATGAAAAAAGTGAGACGTCTATACTGAGTCAAATGCCAAACTCCTACCCATCAGACTTGGGAACGCTGGGTAATCTAATGTCAGTCCACAGCCACGACTCGAAGAACTTGCTGCGCACGTAAATGTCCTCTAAGTCAGCTAAATCCTCTTCAGTGAACTCTTCCATCTCCTCTTCTTCTACAATCTTTGTAGCACGTCTGTCCTCACGTACTGCTATATCAAAACGGGTCGAAGATTCTACCACTCTGGAAATACTTTGTCTCATCAAAGTTTCTACAACTCTGGCACGAATTTTAGGATTTTGAAATTTAGGATTTTGAGTGTAAAGTATAAGCTTGGTGGTGGTGGGTACAGGGGTGGTGGTTGGTGGAGGGGTGGTTGTCGGAGGTCTGGTAACGACAGCGAGCTCCTCGCCTCTGTACTCCGCGCAACAGCGAAGGAAAGCCAACATGCAGCTCCAGCCCTCAGTGATGTAGAGGGAGCGACGGTAGCAGGAATAGGGCATGGGAATCTCCCTCATACCATCCACACAACATCTCTGCAGGAACTCGTCAGAATATTCCTTCTCTGAGAGAAAAGAATGTGTTTAGGATAACCTAGCACATTAGCTTACCTTTAGCTAGCATTTTTGCTAACACTTTCATATCACCGCTTCTCTAACAAACTGTAACATACCATATTTTCAAGGATTTCTGATGTAATGAGGATGCCGACTCACCCAGTTGCTCTCTAAGCTGCAGTTTGGCAGCAGAACGTCGTCTTCTAGATCTACTGGGACAATCTATTTCAAACAAACCAAAGAAAATACACTCTTGAAATTAAAGGCTCTCCAGTGGTTTTGATGGTTCCACGAAGAAGGGGTCATGACATGGATTTTTTAATTATTTTAATATGTTCCTTGAGGTTTACCTATAATGTTAATAAAGTTTTTTGCACAAAAAAAATATTATTGTCAACCCTTATTCTGAACCTCTGTCTAAAACGACCTGTTGTAAGGGGTGGCTCCTTGTCAGGCTTGTTAGCAATCGGCCACTGGCTTACGTCACTGCATAGGAAACAGTATCAATGCCCCCACAATATTGCATGTGAGTGTTTTGACAACATGATCAAAATAAAACTGTCATTTCCAGACAAAGCAATGTGAAATCATTTACTTACGGTTTGTGAGGCAGCTCCAGTAAGATCCTGTACTGCTTCATCTTTCAACAAATGTTTCTTTGTGAACTGACCCTCTCCATGACACTGTCCCTCGTTTACAAGACAAAATGTTCCGATCAATCCTCTGACACGATCCAGGATGCCATTAAAAATAAACTATCCACTTGTTCCTAATGCTGGGATCCTTCTGACATCTGTACGAAGACGTGAATGAGCTGTTTAAACCAAACGCGTCAAAGCAAATTTTCTTTCACTCCATTTGTCCTATTGACGACAGACTCAAGCGCATGGACTGTCAGAAAGTGAATGCACATCTCTACAGTATCCAGTGTAAACAAGATAGCAGCAGTGATTGTATTTTCTATTTGCTTTTGATGCGACGCAACACTCGCATTCAGTGTAATCAAGTGTCAGCTGTTAGCAACTGAACGCCAGTGAGTGGGGTGGGGTGAGAAATTTGGTTTCTTGTTTTTTTTTGGTTTCTTGGTTTCAAGAGAAATTTGGTTTCTCATGTCATGACCCCTTTAACATCCATAGAATCTTTCCATTGCACAAGAGGTTCTTTATAGTGGGAAAAGGTTCTTTAGATTTTAAAATGTTCTTCACAATAAGAAAAAAAATGGATCTTTTAGGAACTGTTCATTGAAAGGTTCTTTGGGGAGCCAAAAATTGTTATTCTATGGCATTACTGTACAAACCCCTTTTGGAACCTTTATATTTAATAGTGTATAAATCAAAATTTGCATTCGTAAACCATTTGACTTCAATTTGTGTTGTATTTGTTACATAAATGTTGGGCTAGGATTTGATTAGATTGGTAAAATGGGGCATTTCGAACTAGACTGACTGCAAGTTTATAGACCAACTAGTTGGAAACCAAGATGGTAATGTGGATGCTGAAGGTCAAGTTCACCAAGAGCAACTCAGTGTAATCCCAATGATATTTGGTATCATTGCCGTAACATTACATTAACGTTAACTGACAATAAATTACTTTAACTATTGGCATGATTTTAAAAAGGCTGTATAGCAACTGTAGCCCAGAGCTATCTATTAACTAACAGCATGTGGAACCTAGGCCAGCATACTGCCAAAGAAATATATTTCTTCTGAATTTTTGATGATACATTTGTCATTTTTGGAATTAAAATTTTAAACCTCCATTTCATGCCATTTTGTGTTGCTGCTATCCTCATTAGCTTTGCCCAGTTCTGAAGCTTTGGATTTGTTTTATATAAACTATTTTTCAATAGTTTGGGGTCAGTATCTTTTTTTTTTTTTTTAAGAAGTTAACCTTATATTCAGCAAAGTTGCATTAAACTGATCAAAGTAACAGTAAAAAATTAAATACTGTTACAAAAGTTTTCTAATTCAAATAACTGCTTTTCTTTTGAACTTTCTATTCATCAAAGAATGGAGTAATAAATGCTGAAAATTCAGTTTTGAATCACAGGGATAAATTACATTTTAAAATATATTCAAATAGAAAACAGTTGTAATTGCAATAATATTTCACAATATTACAGTTTTACTGTATTTTTGATCCAGCAAATGCAGGCTCGATGAGCATAAGAGATTTCTTTGAAAAACATTTTAAAAATCCTACCAACCACAAACTTTTGAATGGTAGTGTAATGTATGGAACTTGTTTCAGCCACAGGATAAAAAAATGTTAATGCTGTGTATGCATGTGAAGGACCTATTCTGTAGTCTGTATATCTTCCTGTGCTGGAATAAAACATCAGTCCAGCGTCACTGAAAACATCCATATTATTCCTGCCTCCTCCTGCGGTGCAGCGCATATCACCCTGACCCACCACCTCCCACACCTGAATCAAAGAGACATGAGTATCCATGAGGCTCTGGAGAAGGTTCTGGAGTGAAAACTACATCATCACTCACCTTCTTCTGCGTCAGACGATTTTTACTCAACAGGAAGATGGCATTATCCACAGCAACCAAGCTGACCTTTGCCCCCGGGTCTCCTTTCACTTCAAATGTAATGCTGCTGCCTGGTGAGTATGAATTGAGTTTTTCTCCTTCCACTGGACCTACACTGAGCTAATACAACCACAAACATAGTAAAAATTTGCATACATATGAAAATACAAATGCAAGCAATAATTATGTCATTAAACAGATATGGCCTTGTGATTTTTTTTTAAAAAAAGTGGTTTAAAAGCCACAATTGAACAACAGGTGGCACATGTTTCACTGAGACACATCTATGATATGTTTTGGAACTAATATAATAAATATGTGGTTCATAAATCATAATTTAATATTATCGTTACTATGGCATTTTTCATTTAAATATTTGTATTTGCTTTGTCTGTGTGTGTGTGTGTGTGTGTGTGTGTGTGTGTGTGTGTGTTTAAAATTTTGGTATTATTTATTCAACAATTTAAATACATCACCATTTAAAAGTGTGGGGTCACTCTTATATTCACCAAGGCTGCGTTTATTTTGTGAAAAATACAGTAATATTGTGGAATATTATTACAATTTCAAAAGGCTGTTTTCTTTTGTAATACATTTTAAATCGTAAGTGAACTTTCAAGATTCAAGATTTTTGATCAATAGAAAGTTCAAAATAACAGCACTTATTTGAAATAGAAACCGTTTTTATCAATTTAATGCAACCTTACCGAATAAAAGTAGTAGTATTATTTTTAAATCTGAATGGCATTGAAAATATAATTTTTTCTTTAAAAAATACATTTTACTTTTTAGTATTTTATTTCTATTTTATTCTCTTTTATAAAAAATATTATCTGAATTTTTGTTATGAAAAACAGAGAAATGAACTGGGGGGGGGGGGGAGAAAATGTATGTTTTTGACAAACTTTAAAATGCCAATAATATTGTCTTAGGCCAAGAGATTAGACTCTCATGGTAGGAGAATAATAATAATAATAAATCCACACACACATGAAAATCATGTTTTTCAGTGTTTGGCCCTCAAATGTACCATCAAGTGCTAGAATGTGCATCTTTATTGTTAATAATTGGTCATGGATGCCATATGAACTCACTGAACCAACACACCGGTCCTCCACATCCACAAACACAGAGTCTGCCACCACGTCCACCCTGCGCCGCCTTGGTAAAACATTGTACGCCACAATGCGAAACGCAGGTAGCATTTCTGAGGTAACCAGCAGAGGAATGTTTATGACGTCCAGGTCTTTGATATTCATCCTAACAGCATGGATTATGTTTCCCTTACTTAACACCTACAGAAACAAACATCAGTGTACTTAATACAGAGATTCCAGTCATTCTCATCCCAAAATGTCCCCAGTGACAAACTCACAGCATACGTCAGCTGCTCCACAAGTTTTCTTCGTTCTGGTGGGTTAGATTTGATGTGAAGTTGTATGTTGAGTGTGTCACCCACCACCACTGGACTGTTGCCCACTGAGATGTGCAGGTAGTTCCCGTAATAAGAGGCATATGGCACCACACGCATCTCTTGAATGGCCTGCTGCTCTGGTTTCAGTGAAGGATCTGCTGTCTCCACCTATATAAGAATACATATATTCAGCTGACAGTTATTAAACTATTTTGTATTGTTTCTATATGTTTCTGTGAGTGAGTGACTTACTTTCAGTTTCTTTGCGCGGTACATCTCAGGCATGTTGATGTGGACTTTGATGGTGCCGCTGTGTACGGTGATTGGGCTTTCAAGAAAGCTGATTTTAACGGGAATATTATGGGCTGGAGATCCATCATGGTCACTCACAGTAACCTACAAAACAAAACATATTCACTAATAGAATAATGCTAACATCAGGCGCTAATATCAACAATGCAGTTGCATCTGATTAGCTTATTGGTTGGATAGTTTACCCAAACATTAACATTGCATCTTCATTTACTCTATACCCTATTCATTTACTGTAAATTTATATATGTAAATTATGCACCACCTCCCTTGCATTAATCTATATTATATATTTATACATGGATATGTTCGTCTGTGATGTGTGGTTCATGTGATAAATCCTGCCTCTTGTGTTTGTGTACGTTTCCAGATCAGTCTGAATAAACAATATAATGGCATTAACCAAGAAAATGTGACTGGGTCATGAATTTACATTTGATTTAAAAAAGGACTTTGCCTCTTCATTTCTTTCAGAACACCGCAGCACATCACTGATGTATAAGGCTTCAAAAGACACGGAATATAGATATATGCAATGTCAATACTGTAAAAATGTAAATTTAAACAATTATTTATTACATTTAATATAATCAATATCTACAAGTAACACCCTTTCAAAGTGTACAACATGTGCTTTTGTGAACTTGACTATTAGCTAAAAATTTGCAAATTTGTTTGAAATCGTAAAGCCGTTTTGACATGGGTAACAGGGATGACATAGATTTCACCCTGTTTTAAAGATTGTCTGTAAAATTCAAACATTTTAATAATATACCCTGGGTATATTATTGAGCTATTGCCTATATCATTCAGTGGCATATGAGCATCAGTTACATTTTTAGTTATTATTGTTGGTATTGGTACTATTACTGTTGTTGTTAATGACCAGGATAGGATGATCAGTCTCAATAAAACTCTTTTTTTTCCATAACTCATTGTCAATAATGCATCCATGTGAATTCAATTACAAACAAGAGCAGCAAGGTGACTGTACTCTCACCCCAGTCTTGCAAGAAAGTGAAACCAAGTTTCAGCATCAAGATCTTGGTCTGGTTTCAGATGATCACAGAAAGACCAATATCTGATCATCTTCCTTATCGAACCAGATCAATATATTTTAAGTTCCGTGAGGGGACACAGACAATTACAATACCCTTGAAACATTAGATCTCTTAGAAATGTAATGTGCTAAATCAACAATGAGCTGACTTTAACTGAAAAACTGACTATTTACTATTGTCATATGTCAAGTAAGAGCAAAACAATATAATGCAATTTAAAATGGTAAAACTTTACAGTAATGTAAACAAATAAGTGCAGTGTGCTGAAGAATGTGTGTCTTGTCATCCCTGTTACTCTGTCAATCCTGCTTCTGTCATCAATTTCATAAAATTTTTAAAAAATAATATGTGATACAACCTTACAGGTTTTTCCATTGCCCTTTTTTAACACCTCTCTTGTAAAAACTTTTTTTTTCTTACTTGAAATTTGGTCACCCTCCAAAATTAGGATGTTCTTGGTCATCTGAATGACAAATATAAAACTATTTTAAAAAAATCCAAAATTTGAAACAATCCCCGTGAAAAGTGAGACTAAAATGCTGCTCATATATGTGAAAACTATCACATAGTTCTAATTAAACTATAGTAGTAACATTTGTGTCGGTAACAGGGTTGACAAAAATACCAAAACATGAGGTAGAAAAGTAGTCATAAAATAATAAATTACATAGCCTGAGATGGCACAATACAATTTCTTGTCATTTTAAGGTGTCTTCATTTCATGGATATTTAAAAAATGTCGATTAAACTTATTTTATTTTTCAATTTTTCCAAGTGGAAAAGGCACCGAGATGGAATGACCCATCTGTCTGTCTGTCTATCTATCTATCTATCTATCTATCTATCGTATATATAAAAACACTGTCCTTTTTAGAGTCTGACAGCCTGTGGTCACCATTCACTTTCAATTTAGGGAGAAGAGCAGCTAGGGAATTTTGCTGCATTTCTGTCAAAAAATGTTTGAAATAACATGAAGGGTAAACTTCATCTCTTTAAGCAATAATCACTGCAGCAGAAACAAAAATTACCGTCATGCCTAATGGCAGGCCAGGTTTGAAATACTTTGGTGTGTCTCTGATGGAGAGCATGTAGGGTGACATTACTATTTTAATACCAGATCTCTCTGCTTCTACAAGGTCGCTACCTGAGGAGAAGAAAGGAGACAGGGTTTTTTCAAAATAAAAACTCACAATAATGATGGACAATAATGAAGTGTTTGGAGTAGTTGTCAAGGGGTTGCTATACAGTTTCTATTGGATTGTGAGAGGTTTTTAGTTGTTTTTTAATGATTTTCCCACCTGAGCTGGTCATTACTGATGCTTTGACATACACAGAAGACCCCAGTAGGCTCTTTGTGTCAGGATAGGCCTTCTTTATCTCCTCCATAGTCAAACTAACGTTTCCTCCATTCAGCTGGACAATAATACATGGAGTAACAAGAGTCTTGTACTATATAGCTGATTTAAGGGATAGTTCATCCAAAAATGAAAATTACCCCATGATTTACTCACCCTCAAGCTATCCTAGGTATATATGCCTTTCTTCTTTCAGACAAATACAGTCCGAGTTACATTAAAAAAAATGGCTTTATAATGTCAATGAATCGTGTCGAGATTTTGAAACCCAAAAAAGTTTGTCCACCCATCATAAAAAGTGCTCCACACAGCTCTAGGGGTTAATAAAAGCCTTCTGAAGGGATTCCATACATTTGTGTAGGAAAAATGTCCATATTTAAAACTTTATAAACCATAATCTCTGTCGTAAAACTGTTGTATATGTGTTCAAGAGAGAGTGGCATTCCAGTGAATGATGTAGGACGTAGGTGTAGCGTAAGCTCCAGTGAGAAGTGACGGACGCGGAAGCGCAGAGGAGAAAGCAACACAAAACACCGGTCACGAATTAGAAGTACAAAATGAGGATTTGTAAAGAAAAATGTCGGAAGATTTCGATATAAGCCAAGAGGAGACTGGTTTTCCGCTGGAACTCCACTCTCTCATGAGCGCAAGTACGACAGTTAGTGGATGCTAGAGATTACAGTTTATAAAGTTTTAAATATGGATATTTTTCTTACACAAACACATCACTTCGCTTCAGAAGACCCTCAGAAGCTCTCCCAGAGCTGTGTGGAGTACTTTTTATGATGGATGGATGCACTTTATTGAACTTCAAAATTTCAACAGCCATTCACTGCCATTATAAAGCTTGGAAAAGCCAAGACATTTTTAATGTAACTCCGATTGTATTTGTCTGAAAGAAAGTTATATACACCTAGGATGGCTTGATGGTGAGTACATCATGGAGTCATTTTCATTTTGGGGTGAACTATCCCTTTAAACTAAAGTTGTTTTTTTCTTGTTTAACCACTTACATCATTTAGTTGCTTCACAGATGTGAGTCTCTTCTTTTCACCATTAATTTCAATACCAAACAGCACATATGCAACACCTTTCACTGGTTCACCATAAAGATACCTGGAAGGAATGCATGTGGTGACATCAAAATATTTGGTGATTTACATAACACAAGTGTAAGAATTCAATGCACTAGCATTCAAAAAGCTGTCTATAACTGATCAAAAATACAGTAAACATCAATACTGTGAAATATTACTACAATTTAAAATAGCTGTTTAATATTTGAATATTTAAAATGCAATTTATTCCTGTGATGCAAAGTCAACTGTCCAGACTTGAGTGTCACATGATCCTTCAGAAATCATTCTAATATGCTGATCTGATTTACTATTATTATCAGTGTTGAAAGCAGTTATGCTGCTTACTGTTTTTGGGAAAACCTTACTTTTTTCAGGATTCTTTGATAAATTGAAAGTTCAAAGGAACAGCATTTATTTGAAATAGAAATCTTGTAACATTATAAATGTCTTTACTGTCACTTTGATTAATTGAATTCATCCTTGCTTAATAAAGTATTACTTAAAAAAAAAAGAAAAATATAAAATACTACTACTACTACTACTACTACTAATAATAATAATAATAATTTACCATTTAAAAAAATGCATACAAATTCAAAGTGTTACTTAGATGTCCAAATACTTTGAGGTCATTCAGAACGGTTTGATTCACACACCTGGCTATTATTTCTACCTCCAACTTTTCTGAATCTAGTCTGAGGTGGGATGTCTTTGGAGACAATGTGACGTTGAACGCTGGGAGGACTTGGGAGAAAGGAGAAATGCTGTTAACTGACCAACAGAGAAACATCTAGCAGAATCTGAAGGTCATATGAAGGACTTACCGTATTTCTTGACTTCAAACACTTGGCTGAAAATGTTCTCTTTTCCCTGATCAAACTTTGCAACAACTTTCCACTTGCCCTCTCTAGAAAATTAAAAAGATACTTAATCAGACTCAGCAGCCATATATCTAAAGTATCAGGTAAATAAAAATCCATTTTTGTCAACTCATTATTATTTTATAATATAATATATCTGTTCTGTGTGCATACTTGACTACAGGTGAGAGGGGGTAGGTGTTAGAGAGTATCCCATCGATTGCTTTGGCTCTGGAAATACCATGCACTGCAATATCGTCTGGATTCTGCAACATGTGCCAATTAACATAAAGCATTGTTCCTAAAAAATTAAATATTTCCTTGCAAATACTGTAATGATGTTTATGTCAATGCCAGTGACAGTCACCTGAATCTCCAGAGAAATGGTCCTCTCAGCAGCACGGAATTCAGTGTCAGACACAAAAGCCCTGCAACGCACTGAAAAATGACAATGATAAGGAAAAAAATGAACAACGTTCATTATAAATGAGCAGTATGACAAGTGCTTGTGTTATGTGAGAGCAGACCTGTGTCTCCAGGGTTGTAAACCGGTTTATCAGTCTGAATGAAGATGTATCCAGAGCGGAATGACACCGGTAATTCTGTTTCTGCACGATGGAATCTGCCAAACTGAGCAACCAGCTTCACATATTTCTTCTTTCCATCAGGTTGTAGCACATTTGGATCAATCTAAACAAAAAGACAGCATTTCATTATGTTCAGCACGCAATATTTAAACTAATTAAGCATACAAAGTTTACTCTGAACTAGAACAAATACATTCATAGCTAACTTCACCTCAATGGTTTTGAGGGTGCTGTAGTTGTTTCTTAAATTGAGGATAACAGATCCCGTCATTAAGGCAGTTTGGGAGACTGGGTAATCATAGACCGTGATGGAGACTTCTAATGCCTTGGACAGATTGTGACCCTGCAGCAGGATGTTCTGTTTCGTTCCAGGTCTTATCTTTGCTGGAGCTAAAACGGAAAACCTAAACATACAACATTTTTTAGTTTCCATATTAAAAATTATTTTAAATTATTCTGTTTTTGTGGTGCAAGAAGTCAAAAATTTTAAAATGGTCTAAACCAAAAAATAAAAAACAATTATGGACAGCCAGAAATTCAATAATAATATTATTATTAAAAATAGTAATAACTTATTCTATGTTTTTTTTCTTTTAGAATATTTATCTGTCTATATCTATATCTGTTTTTGTGTCCCAGAATATAGTTTTACAAGTTTTTTAGGCAAGAATTTACTTATTTAGACTTAAAATATGCGGTTTGTGAATAAAGATCTATTTGAAAATTTGCTTTGACGTTTTTGGAGATGTGAGCTCCAGGGCATCAGTAGCTGTTCAGCGCTCATGAACCCACTGGGAGCAGCCTTACCTCGGCCAGATCTTCTAGAATTTGCCACTGGCTCTGATGTCTCTACAGTGGTTAAGCATGAGATATAATTAGTTTCGGGTAAATCTAACGAGCAGTCTTTGGTCTCATTATTGCCAAGTTATTTCATGAAACTCTAGATGGCACAGGCTGATGGGTTGTTAATGCAAACTGATGATATTCACAGCCTTAAACTATTTGGCAAAAGTTGATTGGTTCATGTTGCATATGCAGCCAATGAGCTTGCTGCTTTGCATTTAAATGGCTGGTTAGAATTCACTAAAGCATTTTGCAGCATGCTTTCAGAGTTCCTCTGAAACATCACTAAATAATAGTTGTATTTCATTATATTATTTAGTATTAGGAAATGGTGTGTGTGTTTGTGATGGTGATTTTAGTTACATTATTCCGCCATTAGATGGCAACAAGAGACTGTTTTTCTGAGTGAGTCAGCAGTAAAGACTTTTATATTGAAAGAGACTGAAACAGGGTTGTAAACAAGGAAGTTATTTTTACTTTCAACACTACATTGTAAGACACAACCAACAAATGCACTGAGCAGAGCTGTCATCGGAAATCACTCTTAACAGATGAAAGTACAACAAAGATATCACTTTCCTCAGCGGACATTCAAAGTAATGTTTTATTGTGAATATGAGATTGAGCTGAAGAATGAATGCTGTATCAGATGCAGGTAATCACACTCACTTTCTCATAATACTTTATATAATACAGTGTGCTTTTAATACAGCAACACAATAAGCTTTCAATGAAGCAACTCAACGTTCCTTCGTTTCTAGTCCTAAAGTGACATTTTCAAATGAGTAATGAAGGCTTGGGTTCAGCTGTTAATCTGCCAGCTTGAGATTTGAATCCGTGGTGGAGTAGTTCTGCACAAAAGAGGGTTTTTAAAGACACTCTATTGTTGTTTCTTATGTATTTATTTACACACTTGTTCTGTCGAACTGTTGTATAAATGCAGTATCACACTTGTAGACGTGAGATATGGCTGTATATCGGCACACTGTGATTACCTACGGCTCTCGGCCTGCAGTCAAATCACAGTCGTGCTGATATACAGCCATGTCACACTGTATATCCTAGAAAGGAAAGAAAAAAGCCTTGGGCAGCCTGAAATATAATTTTAATAATATCTTTCAGATAATTTGGCCTTTTAGTTCAAGTTGTCAAGTGGTATATAACCTTGAAGTAAGTATGCAAACAAACAAACAAATAGTGATACTCATCATGTTATGTGTTTTAAAAAAAAGCCTACCTTGAAAACTATGTTTGAAAATGTTATATGAAATGATTAAGATGTAGATAGACTCTCATACCTGACTGTTATACCATTTAACATATTTTGAGTCATTAAATTAATGAACATGGACTCTTGTGGATATTCCTTTTCTCTGTACATTGATTAGGTCTCTTTGTGTTAGCTTTAAGGTCATAGGACAGAGGACAGTTGTGTACTTACGTCGAAGAATGGTCGATGACCGGATCACTGTAAACACAGATAACACACTCAGTTAGAGATGAACCCTACTTAAACCATGATTTGATTTAAATGATTTAAATAAACCAAAATTTGATTTAAACACAACAGAAATATATAGTGATAATTTTATATCCAACCATTTGCATAAACATTTATAACAACAGACATACATACTCAATTCGTATATTAGGTCCCCAAACTGTCCGCTTGCTGCTCAATTGACAAGATAAACACATTATAATAATGTAAAGAAGAAAAGTACAATTTTGTACATTATTAAATGTTATTAATAAAATATTAAACACACTGTCTTTGAAAGGCAGTCCGGCCATCTGAGACGTGACAGAGCAATGCCGTCCATAACAGCAGTGGAAAGAGCATCGTCCTGCTGAACTGGCCTCTCATGGAATGTCAGAGACAACAGCAGGAGAGCTGAAATACCCCAAATATCCCTCCCACTAACCTACTACACCGTCATCTCCAAACTTTGAGAAACCCTTGTGTAATGTTTGCTTTATTTTAAGCACAAACAAATGGCCACATATCTGACAATATTCAGACAAATTCAGGCTTTCAGCATTAGAAAGATCTCTTACTTAAGCTATTGTCAACAAAATGCTAAGGTCAGCTACAATCAGTTCTAAGAAAATCCTCTTGAGCGTGTTATTTAGAGTGTAAAGAGGCATTTACACAACACTGTTTTCAACTAAAATCTGAAAATCTTTTGTGTTTTGGCCATTAATTTACACAACATTGGGGTGCAAACCTTTTAAAGATTTTTAATTTTTTTCCACCGTTTTTTGATTTTTATTAGTATAGGACAATGTAGAAGTGACAGGAGGCAAAGTGGGGGGTGGGTTTCAAAGTGCAAGTTCTTGAAAACGATACCTTTATCGCCTCTGTGTGAACTACAAAAACACGAATTTGTGCATAGACACATCATGTTTACAAAGTGACATCACCAACCACTGGTTGGTTCCCTTGTTATAATTTCATTAAATTGTGGTAACTTTGTACTATTTTGTTCCCTTGTTTTAATTTTGTTAAATCATGGCCACATTTTACTAATTTATTTTGTCATTTTAATTCTGTTAAATTGTGGTCATGCTTTACTAATTTGTTCCCTCGTTTTAATTTATTTAATTTGTGGCCATGTTGTATTAATTTGTTTCATTGTTTCATTTTTATTAAATCATGGTCATGTTGTACTAATTCATTCCCTTGTTTTCATTTCATTAAACTGTGGCCATGTTGTACCAAAATGTTTCTTTGTTGCTAAATTACGGCCATGTGGTACTAATTTGTTTTATCTTTTTTTTTTCTCGTTAAAATCGTGCCCACATTGTACTAATTTGTTCCCTTGTTTAAATTTCTTTAAATTGTGGCCACATTGTACAAAATTGTTTTTATCAATTTCACTAAATCAAGGCCAAGGTGTACTAATTTGTTCACTCATTTTAATTTATTTAAATTTATTTATTTTGTTGTTTTATTTCCATTAAATTGTGCCTATGTTGTATTCATTTGTTTAGTTACTTTATTTCCATTACTTCGTGGTCATGTTGTACCAATTCATTCCCTTATTTTACTTTTGGGAACAAATTCTTAATTCATGGCCATGAGAAATATTTTTTGTCTGCATCAGAATCCGAATCAGAATTAGCTTTATTCGCCAAGTGTGCACACACACAAGGAATTTGTTGTGGTTTTTTTAAGGAGCTCTTGGTACATACAGTGCTACTTGAAAGTTTGTGAACCCTTTACAATTTTCTATATTTCTGCATAAAAATGACCCAAAACATCATCAGATTTTTGCACAAGTCCTTAAAAAGTAGACAAAGAGAACCCAATCAAACAAATGAGACAAAAAAATGTATTTGTCATTTATTTATTGAGAAATGATCCATTGTTTCATATCTGTGCATTGCAAAAGTATGTGAATCTCTATGATTAGCTGGTAATTTGAAGGTGAAATTAGAGTCCATCTGTTCAGAGGTGTTTTCAAACAGTGGGATGACTATCAGGTGTCACTGCCTGCCCTGTTTAATTTAAAGAACAGGGATCTATCAATGTTTGATCATGTTTGTGGAAGTGAATCACAAAGGAGATCTCTGAGGACCTCAGAAAAAGAGTTGCTGTTGCTCATCAGGCTGGAAAAGGTCACAAAACCATCTCTAAAGGGTTTGGACTCCACAAATCCATAGTCAGACAGATTGTGTACAAATGGAGGAAATTCAAGACCATTGTTACCCTCCCCAACAGTGGTGCACCAACAAAGAGCACTCCAAAAGCAAGATGTCTCATAGTCCACGAGGTTGCAAAGGAACCCAGGATAACTTCTAAGCAACTAAAGGCCTTTCTCACATTGGCTAATGTTAATGTTCATGAGTTCATCATCAGGAAAACACTGAACAACCAAGGTGTACATGACAGAGTTGCAAGAAGAAAGCCACTGCTCTCCAAAAAGAATTGCTGCCCGTCTGCAGTTTGCTAAAGATCATGTGGACAAGCCAGAGAGCTATTGCAGAAATGTTTTGTGGACAGATGAGACCAAAATAGAACTTTTTGTTTTAAATGAGAAGCATTACGTTTGGGAAAAAAAGGAAAAAAACACACACTGCATTCCAGCATAAGAAACATATCCCATCTGTGAAACATGGTGGTGGTAGTATCATGATTTGGGCCTGTTTTGCTGCATCTGGGCCAGGACGACTTGCCATCATTGATGGAACAATGAATTCTGAATTATACCAGCAAAATCTAAATGAAAATATCAGGACATCTGTCCCAGAACTGAGTCTCAAGAGAAAGTGGGCCATGCAGCAAGACAACGACCCCAAGCACAAGTCGTTTTACCAAAGAATCTTTAAAGAAGAACAAAGTTAATGTTTTGGAATGGCCAAGTCAAAGTTTGGACCTTAATCCAATTAAAATGTGGAAGGAGCTAAAGCAAGCAGTTCAAAGGAGGAAACCCACCAACATCACAGAGTTGAAGTGGTTCTGAACTGAGGAATGGGCTGAAAGTCCTACAAGATGTTGTGCAGGACTGATCAACAGTTGAAAGAAACTTTACCTGCAATTATTGCTGAAAAATGGGGTCACACCAGATACTGAAAGCAAAGATTCACATACTTTTGCAACGCACAGATACGTAACAATGGATCATTTTTCTCAATAAATAAAATATTTTTTAAAATATTTTTGTCTCATTTGTTTGATTGGGTTCTCTTTGTCTACTTTTAGGACTTGTGCAAAAATCTGATGATGTTTTGGGTCATATTTATGCAGAAATATAGAAAATTGTAAAGGGTTCACAATCTTTCAAGCAGCACTGTACATGCATACATACATACATATCTGACAGGAGAACAGAAACATTTAAATAATGAAGACTCAACAATAAATAATAATAATGTGTATGAATCTGGAACAGAAGATGTGCAGATTTGTGCATTATTTACTCTATATATACAGCTGTATAAAAAAATATGCATATTTATTTACATAGTACTTGAGAGAGAGGCAATAATTAGAGATGGAGAATTAATTACAGTCATGAATTTCAGAACACAGGTAATGCTTCCTGTGTTAGCTTTTTATGCTGGAGATGGCATGGGGGAAAAAGCTGTTTTAATGCCTAGATGTTCTAGTGCACAGAGATCCATCTGCCTGAAGGGAGAAGTGCAAACAGGTTGTGGCCCAGGGTGAGAGGGGTCTGTGATGATGTGTCCTGCCCGTTTCTTCACTCTGGAGTTGTACAAGTCCTGAAGGTTGGGCAGGTGCACACCAATGATCATTTCTGCTTTCCTAACTGTCCGTTGCAGTCTTCTTATATATGATTTGCTGGCTGACCCAAACTAGACAGTTATAGAAGAGCACAGAACTGACTCAATAACAGCTGAGTAAAACTGTGTCATCTGCTCCTGTGAGAGGTTGAACTTTTTCAGTTCATGAAGGAAGTACAACCTCTGCTGAGCCTTTTTCACGATGGAGTCAATGTGAATGTCCCACTTCAGGTCCTGGGAGATGGTGGTGCCAGGAACTTGAATGACTCCAATGCAGCCACAGTGCTCTCCATGAAGGTGAGAAAGGGGAGTGCTGGGGTGTTTCTCCTAAAATCAACTATCATCTCTATAGTTTTGAACGTGTTCAGCTCCAGGTTGTTAAGACTGCACCAGACAGCCAGCTGCTCAACCTCTTGTCTGTAAGAAGACTTGTCACCGTCCTGGATGATACCGATGACTGCTGTGGTGTCATCTGCAAACTTCAGGAGTTTGACAGAGGGGTCTTTAGAGGTATTTGTGTAGAGGGAGAAGAGCACTGGAGAGAGAACGCAGACCTGAGGAGCTTCAGTGCTGATGGCGTGAGTGTTGAATGTGAATTTGCCCAGCCTCACTAGCTGCTGCCTATCTGTCAGGAAGCTGGTGATCCACTGACAGATGGAGGTGGGTACAGAGAACAGTGTCAGTTTATTCAGAAGGGTATCTGTGATGATGGTGTTGAAAGCGGAGCTGAATTCCACAGACAGGATCCTTGCATAAGTCCCTGGTTTGTCCAGATGTTGGAGGATGTAGTGCAGTCCCATGTTGACTGCATCATCCACAGACCTGTTTGCTCGGTAAGCAAACTGCAGGGGGTCCAATAAGGGTCCAGTGATGTCCTTCAAGTATGCCAACACTAGCCTCTCAAATGACTTTCAAAAGAATTGTACATATGGGTACAGTCATTTTAGACACTTCCAAAACTGTTGCAACAGAGATGGAAATACAATTTTTAAATACATGAATTATGTTCCCATTAAGATTTGTACTCATAGAAATTACTAAAGTAGTCAAACTTGTTCATTAGAAGGGGGCGACCCAATACTTTTGGCAATATAGTGTATATTGTTTGCACGTTTATTTACATTAAAGGCAAAATAACTGAAATAATAAGAGCACAAGTATAGATCTGGAACTTCTTTAAGTCTGTCTAAATATCATGTAGTAATTGCAATGTCTTCTGGTCCATATCCTTTCCTTAGGAAGGTGTGCTACTGATTAATGTAACATAAAAATACTATACATATTTATATATTTTGCTATTACCGTATTGTGGAGTGACACTTTCATAAACTTTTCTATGCTCCTCTGATTATATAATGGTAATACAATATCATAGCACAACAACAGTGATCAGCAATAATGATAAGCCTAATACTCACAATAAAAATAATAAGGTCATATAGATGATAACACAGTCTAGGAGGTAAGAAGTGGATTATCCTTCACCTGAGATTTCTTTTCATCCTGAAATGCGATGGAAATGTTGGATCACAATAATTAGGAACCACAGTTTCCACAAATCCCTTCACTCAATTGGGATGTTCTCTTTTATTCTGGACGCAAGGGCAGTGACTGTAACATTGAGCGTATTTTGCAGTATTAAACACGTATTTATACCTATTTCATCAGGCTCCAAAATTCTTCAAAAAGAACATAAAGAATGGCCTTCTCAGCTGCCATAGTTGCAACTCTTGCGTCATCAGAACAGGGTGTTCAACACATCACCGTTTCCGTTTAATAAACGTTTTGCACCGTTTATTCGGGGCTGAACGCAGCCCTGGTAATTGGTCACCTTCTATTGGTGGTTTGTAAAAACCACTAAATCCTAATTGAATATGTCCCAAAACACACTGCAAAAAACGTTTTTTAATGGTTTTAATGGTTAAAAGTTGATGTTTTGTAATGTTTGTAACGGTATTTGTTGTGGAAACCATTAGAAGTTATGTGATGGTTTCTATTGTTTATTTCAGCAGGGTGGGCAGCCATTTTGCTGCGGCGCCCGGGGAGCAGTTGGGGGTCTCAAAAGCAGTCATGGTATGGACCCTTTTCCATACCATGGAATTTTGATTTATATTTTAAGTTATATAAGAAATTTATACCTTGATTTTTTTAAAAAATTGTATGTACATTCACAACACTTTACTTTGTATTATATCACATTTGCATCAAAAAATAGTTAACGATAATGTGAGGGTGTGCAGCATCTATGCGAGGGACGGTAAATTTGACATTGTTTTCTCCTCTGACTGCCGTTATCAGTCTCTCTCAATTTTTTTCCTCACTGCTCTCAAAGTTTACCGAACTATGATGACTTCGGCTGCTGAGAAACCTGGAAATGTGAAAAAGGTCTGTTGAGGGTGGAAGAGAGCGCTGTATATTCACTCCCCCCACCTACAATCTCTCCTCCTTTTCCTCATTTTTATTTCCGTAAAAAATTTAAGTATGGCACTTCCCTGACTAAGGTCTATTGCGGATATTAGCATAAATGTCATTTTTACAGCCAGTTTTCTTGTTTAGGTCAACTATCACTTTGAAGGTAATCTTCCTGAGTGTGTTATTTAGAGTCAAAGGGGGCGTTTACGACACTCTTTTCGACTAAAAACTTTTTATGCATTTTGGTTGTTAATTTTCACAACTCAACAAACTTTTTCAAGCTTTTGAAAATGAATTTCAAAGTGCAAGTTCTTGACACCGATACCGTTATCGTCTCCGTGTGAACTACAAAAACAAACATTTGAGAAATAGATGACGTCATGTGCGCAGACGCTTAGTGTTTCTTTACAAAGTGACATCACCAACTACTGGCCTGGCATGAATAATACAGCGTTTTTAGTCATTATTGCAGATCCATGTGAAAAGGGATTCTTTTGACAATGTTTTGTCGTCTATACACGAAACACAAAAAACTTTTTGTTTTTAGTACATTATCAATGTGAATAGTTTGATTTGTTTTGTTTTTTTGCATAATAGTTAAACACAAACCCCGCTCCACAGCTGATTCTAAATTTCAATGGTCATTTCAATCACAGTTAATCACAGGTGGCCGGGTCTGTCTGCATCTCTATGTAGTTCACACACAGATGGCACTTCATCCTGAACCTGTGGAACACAAACCTACAGGTTAAAATATGCTGTCTTGCAATATATGAACTGATCTTGAAACTGAAATGTAAGAGACTGGGATGCTACATCACCTGTATATTGGAGTTGTGTAGTAATTGCCCACTTTCTTCTTCTCCGCATTGTATCGAACCCCTTTAAAAGACAGAATAATTAAATACATAGACAGGAATACAACTGACAAACCATGTAAATTTTACATGCTATATACTGCAGAAATAGTATGAGTAGTACAGTATTATGCACAACATCAAAAGTCGTACCCATGCCGATATGATTCTTACAGCCATCACACCAAATATTATATGGCATCTCAAATCTGAAAACCCAAAACACAGACCATCAGCACATGTGAATTAAAAACAGTGACAGAATTCACAATATTGTAAACGATTGTGTATTACCGGATGATGAGGATGCCCTGAGACAGTTTCCTGGCCCGCTCCCGTAGCGGGTGCGTTTTCCAGTAGCCGTTGATGGAGCCATGCTGTTATGAGAGCATGAGATACACATTTCAGGAAGAATCTTTTTAATATACATGCTGTAACATGGTCTTTTAAGACAGAACAGAGTAGACTGTATCTGTCATTCGTACCTTGGCTGGATCAAAATCCGGAGGGTAGTACTTGTTCACTCCTTTACGTTCACCCTAAAACAGAGAACAAACATTAACATAATCTTTTTTTTTTTTAATAAAAGAACCAGTGTTATTGCTAACTAAAATTGTTAACTAATTTTTTTTTTTTTAATAATTGAAACAAAGCTAAAATAAAGCAAAATATAAATATGAAAAGCTTTAAAATAAAAAAAATTACAAATTAAAATTAAAGCTATATAGAAATATTTTTTTTAAAAATAAAACTAATAAAAAAGCACATTACAAAATTCTTAAAGCTAAAATTATAATAAAAACATACAAACAAAAGCTAATTAAAATTATTAGTAAATACTACATATACTAATAAGACATCCATACCATCTTGCTGGTTTAAGATCAGCTCCAGATGATTTTAAAATCAGTAAGTGTACAACTGCAAGAAAAAACATGACAAAGAAAAATTATTACACATATGATGTATCAGATTCTTATAAATGACAAATGTGACCCTGGACCACAAAATCAGTCATAAGTAGCAAGTGTATATTTGTAGCAACAGCCAACGATACATTGTACGGGTCAAAATTATGCCAAAAATAGGATATTAAGTAAATATCATGTTCCATGAAGATATTCAGCAAATTTCCTACTGTAAATATATCAAAACTTAATTTCTGATTTGTAATATGCATTGCTAAGGACTTCATTTGGACAACTTTAAAGGCGATTTTATCAGTATTTTGATTTCTTTGCACCTTCAGATTCCAGATTTTCAAATAGTTGTATCTCGGCCAAATATTGTCCTATCCCAACAAACCATACATCAATGGAAAGATTATTTATTCAGACATAGAATTTAATGTATAAACTCGAACAAAAAAGACTATATTAATACATTGTTTTATTATGGACATGGGGCTATGACAGAAGAATAAGGCAATCATTCAGCACCACGGTATAATGAATATCAAAATACCACGGTAATAACACCACAGTACATTAACAGTGCTAGCTTGTAAAATTAAAAAGTTTTATAAAACGTGTTAAGTATAGGCAAATTACCTGTAACGTTACATGTCATTAGGATTATACAAGTATGATCAGTTGATATACGATATCTTTATAAAAAAAAAAAAAAACCAAAACCAGTCGAATAGGACCAAAACAACAGCCACTGCGAATACTTTGCAGTATTTACCTTAATAATTATACAAAACATGTGAACATTATGAAGAAAATGAAAGTCATTTCGTGCGTTAAAATACTGACCAAACAACCATCTGCGTAAACAGCGTCTGCGTTTCCTCGTCGCTTCAAATCTCGCGAGCGATGTTTGCGTGCGTCAACTGCGCCGCCTGTTGAGCGGAGGACACACGACGAGGTTTCAGACAGGTAACTGTGTTTATACGTTTATAACAACTTATAAAATTAAATAAATAACAATAAATACAATAAAAACAATTAAATATTATTACGCAAATAAGATATTTGAACAACGGGGAAACCCTCTAAGATGGAAAACTCCTGTGTGAGTCAGTCGTGAGGTGTAAATAATATGCTGTCGTCTGCTGGCTCACATTCACTCGGAATAACCATACCGTGTTTGCCAGTTAGGATTTCACCTGCAGGTGGGCATTTTCCCGCCAGTGAGGGATCGTGGAACATCTCTGGAGTTTGTCTTCTGTGAATGTAGCCAGGTGGACAGAAAAACTTGGACATGTGAGGCTTTTTCCAATCCAGGCATGGAAAACATAGAGTCAAACCAAAATTTATTCAGACACCTTCAACATTTCTCACTTTATCACAGTTTATTCGCTATAGATTTAGAAAATGGTAATAAAATATCACAAGAACTCAAGAGTTAAACTGTGTCAGAACAAAAATCACATTGATAATGTCAGATAACTTTGATAGAAAGGTATATAAAAAAAACATGGTTGGGTCAAAGTGTCAAATCAAAGTTTTGGTCCCAAAGTTTACTGGAAGTCAACTGTATGAAGAATTGTTGGGTATAATATGTCACAGTTTACTCTATTTTGCTATCCTCACTTACATAAATGAACTATAATGTCCTGCACCCACTAGTAAAAACATATCAAAAATTATGTCTGGTGTCTGAATAATTTTTGGTTTGACTGTACATGAGATGAGACAAACAGCTTACTAAATACCATTCTGACAAACCAAAAGCTATTTGGAATTTGCATTGAACCAATATGTAATGGGGAATAGTTATTATAAGCACCATAAACACATAAAGGTAAATGTTGGTCCAGTGTGATGGAGGGATGTTGAGAAAGGTGTGAGTGGATGAGGAGTGATGGAGGAGGCAGGAGCTTCTTGTGCGCTGGTCAGATTTACAGCATAAGCAGCCCTTGCCTGGCGAGTTTGAGATTCCCCACTAATTCCCACAGAATGCTTCCTAACACTGGAACGCTGTTCTTGCATTCCTGCCCAGAGCAGACGAGCCCTATATGGGCCGGACGGGAGACCCGATGGAGACGGAATGCAACTCAGCTCCGGTAAGGTCATCCATACCTTAAACACCCCTGAGGAATGACCCCAAACAAACACACTTCTCACCTGTCCTGAGCAGATACACACATTTTATTCTGTTTGTAAAAATTTAGCTGAGGAACCAGGTGTTTGTCTGTAAACCACCAGGCGCATATGAGAAAATTTGTGGTTTTAAGTGTAGATTTTGCTAATATAATTTATAAAATTATTAAAACATTGTGAACATTCGAACCATCAGTTTATCAGTTTAGTTAATACAATTAAAAAAAAAGTCTAAATGAAACATTACCTTTGCCAGGATTTTTTTAGTGTACTTTCAATCTTAAAATATGAAAATACCACGAATAAGTGTCACATGATCATAAACCATTTCAATATTATATCATGATGCTTTTTTCCACACATATTTACAGTAAGCTTCTAAAATTAATGTTGCAAATGACAGTTTTACTGTAATAATTTAAACTTTATAATATAACTAATTTAAAACCCACATTGGTTTGTGTAGAACTATTGTAATTCATTAACAGTGTTAGTTTAGTATTATTGAGATCATTTAATATCACTTATTAATATTTTGAATCAGTGTTTATATATGTCCATATCCATTTTAATTTTAGTTAAAGGTTTAGTAATTTTTTTTAGTAGTTTTTGTTTTTTTCTCTATGTACTGTATATTCTATATGGTTTTTATGAATTTTTATTTCAGTTTTAGTTTATTTATTTATTATTTATTTAAAATGAGAAATATTGCCCTGACAACTAGCTGGGTAAAAGTTTTTTTTAATATTTTATTTCAGTTAACATTCATTTAATTTCAAGTAATGAAAATGTGTTTTTTATGCTTTTAATTTAATTTCGTATATATTTTTAATGGTTTTAGTTAACTATAATAACCCTGTTCTTTAAATTGTGTTATTTTGCATCCATCTTGCCCTATGAATTCTCTTATCAGAAAACAAAGTATGAGGAATGGCGAGACTATGGACTTTTTTTAAGACTAAATCCATGAGTGCATGCATAGGTGAGCTCTTGTGATTTGTACCAGACAGACAAAGCTCTTTTCCCCTCTTTCCGTCTGATGGGCCGTGAGTCCACACCTCCCTTCCATGTCACCGTGTGTTTTACAGTGTGTGAGTAAGACTGTTTTTCCACTCTGTGACTTTGATATGAGATTCCTGCCAGAGTCAGACGGCCTCGGATTCCTAAGAGGCTCTGTCAGGACATGCCAGAAGGGTTGCTGTAACCCCCACTGTACTTTCACAAATATGGTACACTTGGGTGCCCAAATACCATGTTTTTCGTGAAACCTATTAGATATGGTTGGGAAAATTAGCCTGACAAGAAAAGTAGCTACTTTTAAATACATCAAATGTCTATATTCCCTGCCGCCACCACACCCCCTCCCAAAATTGGTGAGGTCCAATCAAATCTAGAAAACAACTATTTTATGAGGTGCTGATATGTGCAAAATTTGGAAAAAGTGTAAGCATGAAGGTCCACCCTCTAAACATACTGGAATGGGGGCGTAAACAGATTGTACAAAAGCATACGAATGAGATTGTATGAATTCATACAAATTAGCCACTAAGGGCCAGATGTACTAACAGCTTGCGCCAGTGCAAACCATCCTTTTGCGTTAAAAAAATACCGTCAGGATTTACTAAAGACACATTCATTAGTGCTGAAAAGGCATGGACACAGTTATCTTTGCGCCAGACCTTACTGAATATGCATTTGTAAGAGTTTCCCTTTCAGATGCAACATTTATTGTAGGAGAGTATTAAAATGAATCACGCAATGCAATTTACTAACGTTCTACTACGTACTAACGTTTTACTAACTAACAAATTACTGGTATTTGCAACATTATTTGATGCCCCAAAAAAAAAACATGTCAGTAAAAGATAGATGTTCTTTAATGTGCGCATTGTCAGTAAATCACACGTAGAATTTTCCCCTCCCATCGGCACTTTTATGGAATTGCGCTCTAACACTAATTTGCCCTGTTTAGTAAATCTGGTCCTAATTCGCCAAAATGTAAAATAGTTATGAATTGCCATGGAATTGTTTTGAAACTAAAATATAATGTTATCATTTTGATGTAATGCTGAATTATATTGAACGGTTTAATTATTAAATCATTTTAATTATATAAAAAAAAAACATAATATTTCATCTTTTGCATTCCACTCTGTTACCGCATTTTGTTTTCTCCCGTTAATCTTTAAATTGTGACTTCCCAGCAGTGACATAATTTAGACAGGACAAGCAGGAAAAGAAGAAAAAAAAAATCTATCTAAATTTTATACAAATTGTAGTGTTGACTGCATTTGTAAAGTTCAACCCTGTTTCCTTAGTTATTAAAAAAAAAAAAAAAACATTTTCTTTCTTTAATTTGGGCTAAAATTAAAAAGAAAAAAATGTCCTTTTTTCAGGCTCAATTTTGTACCCCAATTGCTATGCAGCTGCTTCTTACTTTCACTTCTTCATCATCATCTTTTCCAGCTTCATGCAATGACTGAATCATACATATCTATGGGAGGACAAACAGGAGTACGGAATGAATAATAAACGGTATCAAAAAGAAATTAATCATACTTTCATTTCACTGGCGAGACAAATAGCTATTCTATTCCAAATCCATTCCCTCGTACGGATTTAATTCACTCTTTCTCCCATGCATGCCTGGGGACAGACACCCTAACTTTACTCTAGTCTAGATGAAGACGTCTAGTTTTAACAAGCTTGTAAGGAGCTTTGAGCCAACAGCATGGCAGCAGCACCAGTGGAAACTGATCTAACTGTAATCTTTGTCATGATGGATTTAAAAAGAGTTATAAATAAAGACAGACTGTAGCTGAGAAGAGATTGCTATGTAAGTTTCCCTTAAAGTAGACTGTTTTATGGTCCTGTGTCAGGTTTTAACCGCCTGACGATTGGCTGAAATCCTTTTCCAATGATCATATTTTAATACTGATAGATGTCTGACTGGAAAACATTTCAACTGCATGCAATCCCAGCTCTCAGGTATTCTACTTGAAAATAATTGCATTGAATATGAATTGGCATTGTCCTAAAAGATTTGGGAATATTTTATAAACCACCTTAGATTATAAACTATATATTTGCATTACATTATACCTGCAATTACCTTGTTAATTTATCTTTTTATACCTACAAACTCTCCATAAAATATGTCCACTGGGTAGTTAAAGTTGCATTAGTGTTTTGAGCATTGGACAGACAAAAGTGCATAGAACAGTAAAACAATTACAGTATGTAAAGAAAATATACAAATGGTGGAATTGGTTGGCAAAATTTGTGAACCCTGTTACCATCCTAACTCCCTTTTATTACAATAATTCTGTCAAAATTACATTATGTTTTCAGAAATTAAACTCAATTTGATGTCATGTAAATATCTCCTGTTTTTAATAGGGGACAAGCTTAGAATGTCAACCCTGTTATTACCATATATATATATATATATATATATATATAATATATATATTATTATTATTATTATTATTATTATTATTATTTCCAAATAGTAAATGATTACAAAAAATAAGATATTTCAGTTTTGCCAGTATTAAATTCTCCTACTAAGAACCCTAGAGTGTCATTGTGGTTAGCAAGAAGCAGGTAATGACTAATTGAATTATAAAACTGTCAGCCCTATTACCATCATAACCTTTTATTACAATAATTCTTTCAAAATGACATCACCATACTTTCAGGAAGTAAACTCTGCAAATTCAAGCAAATGCCTCCTGTTTTACCAACAGAAGACAAGTGTAGAATGTCAACACTGTTACCATGATTTGAAATAGTAAATAATTACCAAAAAAATGAAAAAAAATCTCCTACTAAGAACACTGGAGTATTATAATGTTTAGCAAGTAATGTCTAAGTGAACTGTCAAAGTGAACTGTCAAACCAGTTAGCATCATAACTCTTTTATTACAATAATTCT
Organism: Tor tambroides; assembly: GCA_021397915.2. Classification (NCBI taxonomy): domain Eukaryota; kingdom Metazoa; phylum Chordata; class Actinopteri; order Cypriniformes; family Cyprinidae; genus Tor; species Tor tambroides. The sequence goes on from JAFVLL020016809.1 coordinate 40,477, forward strand.
GCCAAAATTAAAACATCATTTTAGGAAGTGAACCCTGTAAAGGCAAGTAAATGGCTCCCATGCCTTACAAAGCTTACAATGTCAACCTTGTTACCATGATTTTTAAATTAAGACATTTTTATTAAAGTCAGTATTATATTCTTTTTCTAAAAAGAACCTGGGAGTATATCATCAAAGCAGGTAATGTCTAACTGAAAACTGTAAAATGTCAACCCTGTTATCTTTTTGAGAGTCTATATTAGTTTAGCTTCAGATTGCCATAATGCAGTTTATCAACACCAAGAAACATTCTTTGTCTGAAAGAATGTTTCAAATTTTAAATAAATGCACCATTTATATTTTAAAATGGTAAGTTTAAGATCTTCTTGCATACAGTGGCCCCAAAAATTATTTGGACACTTGAAAGACACAAAAATGTTTGAATACATATTGTAAGAAATATGAAAACCAAAACATCCAACCCAAACCCACTTTTAAAAAGTATAATACAGACAGACTTTTAAAGGAATATATTTCACAAAAAGGTTCTGGCAAAAAAATAGAATACATCCATATTCATACATCCACTAAAAATTACCATGGGTCCAGTTGTTATAAAGTAACTGTAAAACTTGTTTGCAAACACAGATTGGTTTGATATTTTGTTACCTAATGCAATGAATGTTTTAGTGTTAGTTAAGTGTTCAAATACATTTGGGGTCTGCTGTACAAAACCCTTCACTCTCAAATAGCACAAGACGGCTAAGCTGAGATATCACTGCAAGCCATGCGCATTCAGTTATTCCTCCAGCGCTGCAGGATTCATGTCTTCATAGTTGAATAAGGAATGTAGATAGCGAAAAAAAAAAAAATCAGATTTTAATAAAATCCCCAAATTTATGTATCTGAAGACAGCCATTATTCTTGGAATTTCCATTCAAATAACTTCTGTCATCTATTTAGTTCTTTTTAATTATGGACCTTCCTTCCATCCTTCATGCTGTTAACCCTTGCTTTTCGGTGTTCATCATATTGTATAAAACGTGTGTAAAAAATGCCAATTCCATGTGCTTAATCGGCTCAACCTCCAAGATGAGTACCCTTGTCAGACGTCCCACAGCTTTAAGCACTTTACCCCCATTTTCCATACTCTCAGCCTCTCAAGTCTTGGAGAAATACCAGTGGACATCCCAAAAATTACATAAAGTTGCCTTCAATCATAGCCTTGAGACCAGGTGAGAGACTGGGAGTGGAAGGGTTATTCCAACTCCCTCCCGTCCTGGCTGCACCCCATTATCCCCTCCGCCCCAACAGCTCTGACCCGCTAAGATGTCTATAAAAGAGACGGTGACTCCGGCGCATCTCAGCATCACCTGCACTCCCATCCTGAAGAAGAAAACCCAGGCAAAGAAAAGAAGAACGATGCGTTCACTGCTGAAGATCACAGTTCTGCTCTTTTGCGTTCAAGCCGGAGAAGGACACTGGCTTAAAACGCTACTGGGTAAGACTGGGGGTCATGACCTTTGGGGAAAGGGTGACTAAATCTCTGTAGATTTGTTATAGGGTTGCTATTGACATTTCAAACCTGTATGATTTTATTTTTCTTCTGTAGAACACAAAAGATATTTTAAAAAAATGTTTCAGCAGGTTTTTTGCCCATACAGTGGAAGTCACTGGGGTCCAAACAATATTGGACTCAACTGACTTCGATTGTATGGACAAAAGCAGGTAAATATTCTTCCAAATATCTTCTTAGGTGCTACTAATATAAATTTGATCTGAAATCATGCCACTTTGCTGGAAAAAGGTGTGCTTCTAATTTTCTAAGTTATCAGATGATTTTCTTCTGGCAGACGATAAAACAGTCGAGCAATTTCTACTAAAAAATTCACTAAAAACACTTAAATGAGGACTCTTATGATTTGAGCCAGTAAGCAACCACATATCGATGTGATAAAAAAACATATTATCAACCATGTAATCTCTCACAACATTGTTTTGCACAAGGAGAGAATGCAAAATTGTATTCATTTTTTGCTTATTCTTTTTCAGACAAAGACCTCCGTGGTGAAGAACGAAGTGGAGGTGATGTTGAGGAAAAGGAGGGTTCGGGGAGGCAGTTGGAAAGGGCGATTCGGTTGCCCCGCAGCGCTGAGTCCCCATGCGCTCTGCACTCCATCCTGCTGCAGGTGCGAGACCTCGGTCTTGGCTACGACTCGGATGAGACAGTGCTTTTTAAGTACTGCAGCGGGACCTGCCCTCGCCTCGCCTCCAACCATGACCTCACGCTCACCAACCTCCTGCAAAGCGGTGTCCTTCAATACACCGGCCATTGGCACCATCAGCCTTGCTGTCGCCCAACACACCACGAAGACATAGCCTTTCTTGATAACCACCATCACTGGCACAAAGTGGAGAAACTCTCTGCCGCTGCATGCGTCTGTATGGGGTAGAGACGAGGGTGGCCAGTCGAAATCTGGCTACATAAAGACTATCTGTTGGTTTAGAGACTGCCTTGAAGTAAAATAAGGGCTGTTTAAGGTACGTTAATTCAGGAAGTAATAATATGTATGTATTGAAATGTATCAAGATGTATATGTTGCTTTCTTTGATGACATTGGCTAATATTGTGTTTGAGAATGTCAAAACGTTCAGTTTTGGTTAATGACAACACCATGACGTGTTTGGGTGGCTGATTCTGAGTCAAGATTGATCCGACGAATTGTCCATCCGAACCAAAAATGGAAGATATTTATGTTTATAAATTATTTATTTATTTGAAAAACATTTTTACTACCCAATAAATTATTGTTAATCTTTATTTTCCTTCTTGTAAATATGTATAGCTCTTATTAAATATACAAACAAAAGTTTGCTTGTTTTGTTAACTAACTACACTCTGATTACAATAATGAACTACGCAAAAAAAGGCAACAAAAAAAACTGTAATAGCTACGGAGATATTAAAAATTAAAAATATAAAAAACAAACTTTTTGCAATTTAAAAAATTGTTATATTTTATTACATACAAAATATGAATAACAATCAGTGATTCACACTTCATCATCAATGAGTCCTGCTCATGTGTTTGGTGTTCAACACGCACTACTCAGCTGTCTTCCACAGCTGCATCCTCCGGCTCCGCCCCACACCTGAACACGCCCCTCCATAGCAGTTAAAAGGCGGGGCTCCATTGGGTGGAAGGACAGTGATTGGACGACAGCTTTCCCAACAGGCAGCTTTAAAGTCAGGGAGCCCTACAAGCAGAGATCACAGGTTGACAGCTTTATTGCTCATATTTAACTTGACATTTTATCATAGTATTTGTTGTGTGGATCATGTGACTTATTCTGCCCACCTCTACCAGATCCCAGAAGTAAACACAGCCATCTTCTGAACAGCTCAGAACATGTGTGTCTTTATCAGACAGACAGCAGTCGAGCTTATAGCCTTTATTGACATGACCGGAGTACCTGTGAAGGAACACCATAGTCACACACATTATAAAATGAATGTTAAAATGACATTTGTATAGAGAACTGGAAATAATACATTAAATGTAGAGTATTATTTTATTGTTTCATTTAACTAACATTTTTAACATGAACTGTTTTAGAAATGTAAGAATTTATTTTTTTGTCATGTTTAACTACGATTTAAATAGTTTTGAATAGGAATATTTGCCAATTTGAAAAATTATTCATTAATTTACTGTCATGTTTAACTCTGTTAATTTGAAAAGTGATTTATTAATTTTACTGTTGTTTAACTACGCCTTTTAAAACAATAATTTTAAGTGATTTCTGAAAAGTCAGTTTATTTTTACATTTAACCATGCTTTTTAATTTTAAAATTAAATCATTTGTCAAATTTAAAATGTGATTTATTAATTTATTCTACTGTTACATTCAACTGCACTTTTAAAAATTTTAAATGTGCATATAAGTTCTTGACTTGTGGCAACTAGCATTGCTAGTTTTAAACCTAGTTTTATTGTATTTATGTAGTAGTTTGATCTGTGTTATACATACTCTCCCAGCATCTCCCCTGAGCTTTTGTCTAGTAGGCGCACTGTGGAGTCCAAACTAGAGCTAAGTGTGCACTGACCGTCCCGACTGAAACACACACAAGTGATGGGACCTGTGGAGCACACAACAGGAGCGTTAGACGTCAAACAATACAATAAGCGTGTTCTCATTCCCTCGTATGTGTGATATAACTCACTCCCAATGAAATCGACATGAAGCTGCCCCATTCGTAGGTCATATCGCCTCACACTTCCATCCACAGACCTGATATACAACACACTACAGTCACTTCTGCAAATTCAAACCTCAGATTACTCATATTCCGACAAAATATGCTTAGTTTGGTTCTGACCCAGTCAAAAGCTCATGCTCCGAAACTTTCAGGCTGCTGATCCCATCCCGAGCCTTGTCCAGGATCTGGATCGGCTCCATCCACCTGGATCTAGTGTCCCAACACCGTACGGTCCCATCAATGGAGCCTGAAACATTAAGAAATAGTGAGATTCGGCTGTTGTTATTTCCATAAGCATTTATGATTAAAGGGATAGTTCACCCAAAAATGAAAATTCTGTCATTAATTGCTCACCCTCGTGTTGTTCCGAACCCATAAGACCTTCGTTCATCTTCGGAACACAAAGTAAGATATTTTTGATGAAATCCGAGAGCTCTCTGACCCTCCATTGAGAGCAAGGGTCCTACCACGATCAAGGTACAGAGATGTGGTAAAGACATTGTTAAAATAGTCCATGTGACATCAGTATTTCAACCATAATTTTATGAAGCTACGAGAATACTTTTTGTGTGCAAAAAAACAAAAATAATGATTAAAAAATTCTTCTCCCCTGAGTCACCCAAGGGCACCAATTTTGGAGAGTATCACGCTGCATATGTGTGCTTTCCTGCATGTAAACAACGCATGCGTATGCTGCTGCTGACGTAGAACACGCATGCGCTGCACCTCGTATACGTACAGAGGAAAGTGCACGTATGCGTCGTGGTACTCTCCATAATGGAGGTAGAGAGTGACTTGCGGGAGAAGAATTGTTGAATAAAGTCGTTATTTTTATTTTTTTGCGCACAAAGTATTCTTGTACCTTCGCAAAATTACGGTTGAACCTCTGATGTCACATGGACTTATTTCATCAAAAACATCTTAATCTGTGTTCTGAGGATGAACGAAGGTCTTACAGATTTGGAACAACATGAGAGTGACTAATTAATGACAGAATTTCATTTTTGGGTGAACTATCCCTGTAAAGCCAAGTCTGACTCACCTGACAGCATCACAGTAGCCTCCTCATTAAACTGCACACAGTTTACTTTCTAGGGAGCAAGCGTAAAATTGAAAAGACATTTTTAGTGAACAAATCACCTATATAATATTTATTTATAATAATATACTGCAATAGTGACTTGTCTTAGCAAAAGCAAGTAATAAATTCAGTATGATATCGTGGCGGGAAATTGCAACGGTAACCGTCTCACCCCGGCGTGCCCGCGAAGTTTGCCTGTCACCTGACCAGACGCCACATCCCAGAGGATGACGGTTTTATCGGAGCTGCAGGAACACAGCTGACTGTTGTCATAAGAACTGCGAAAAGTAAGTAAAATTAACGCAAACCAAACACGACAGCGGTGGTATTTAATATAATGTAACGCAGTAGGGTCATTGACGTATAAGGATTTTCGACAGGCAAATTTTAAAATACATAGTAATAGTAATATCTTTTGTAGTTGTTCATACATTAAGAAGGTTGTGTATACATAAATTCATATTAAAATTTTAAATTAAGTGATTTTAGTGTTTTTTCATCTAGATGAATCGGTCGTAGCCTTAAAAAAATGTCATGTGGTGCGACCATGATTTATATTAAAATTGATTCATTTCCTTAACATGCTTAACGGTTTTTTAGATGTTCTCAGTAATTAAAGTGTTTAGAAAAAGTATTTGCATTTCTTTGAGTTTTTGTAAATAATGATCTCATATTTTTGTTCTATAATTTCAGAGTTGCCTTCTAATTGTAGTTAGCAGACTTATTTTTTCTGTAAATTGCATAAAACTGATAAAAATATTTTTAAAATACCATTCACTTAAGCATACTATAGCAGTGATTCATATTTCAGCCACAGAAATTAGATAATTTATTTTTAATACAGTTATTGCTATTATTGGTCAAACCACATAATGAGTGGCTGCTCCAAATGACACAAAGACCTTATATCATTAAAAATCTATTTAAAGAAACGTGTGAAAAGTTCAGCATATGGCATTAACTGCAGTTATTTTTTA
>JAFVLL020016810.1:0-16049 GCA_021397915.2 Tor tambroides
CGTCCCCCGCGTAATCTACGCCCCTGCCGACAACTTTTATTCCTTTTCACACAAAGTATGATTTACAGGTACAGAGTTTTTGATTAATAAAGGCTAATTTTCACACAATTACTTGCAGAATGTTATGTTATGACTTCAAAACAATTTTAACATCCTGGACGATTTGAAAACTGATACTTTTGAAGGTTGTCGTCACATATACAGCTTCATATGCATGAGTTTTCTGATTCAGTAGGTTTACTTGGTAGCTCACGCGATATGGTGTTGCACTTAGGTGATGAAGAGCTCCGGTGGAATCCCGTGAAACTACAGTTCAACAAAACAACTCAAATCCGCGTAAGGAAGTTAAAATAGCATGGCTGCATCAGCGAATGCGTTTTTATATTACTTTTGCATTTGTTAACACTATCGGGTAGGTTTAGGTTTGGGTTTGGTGTAGGGGATAATATTTCCAACATGATAGAGCATTAATCTTTAGTGACACCTACCAGATATTTGAATTTTGAATGGCCGCAATACGTACCTCAAGCAGCATAATAAAAACACTGCAATACGTGCCTGTACCAACGTAAAAGAATGTGCCACGGTCACGTATTAAACGTGTATTTTAGCGCCACTCTCTGGACATTTGACTTTGAAACTGCCATGAAATGTGCAGTAAGGTACATAATTACGGTGTTGCAGAAATGTATGTTAGAGGCATGTATTTCCAATGAGCCTGGGTTGTGAAAATCAGACCAATGTTCTATGAGGGGTTTGAAAAAGTTGGTTTCCAATAAGTTCAAAATGGTGGACAGAAAGTCCATATAGTATAATTGGTATTGTTGCTTTCAGCATGACAACAGGCAAAATTAATCAAAAGCTATTAATAATTTTTTAAAATGTTTTAATTTTTAACTACAAGTTGGCACTGTCCCCAAATTTCAATATGTTAGTATAGTTATTATGTATTTAATATGTTAGACTAAAAAGTACATCAGGACACTAGCATGGACGCAAACCGAATGCAAGATTGCTAAAACGGTGCATACAAACTATTTAGCTAGTGATTAACATTATTTAGTAGCAAGACTGGCCTCTGTGACATAAGTGAAAAAAGATGTTTTAGAGGAACAGCAAGTGATTAAATTAACAGTGTCCTAACCAGCCATGACGCGACAAGATTCCAGTGACAAGTAATTTGTCTTTCCACACCAAACGTGAAAAGAGGGCATGACATAACACAATCACAACACAGCCAATCAGAACAGTTCTCTCTGTTATGTGCTCTCTCACTCTCATTTAACATGCAAGCGTGAAAAAATAAGCCTTGTTTTTACATCACTTGCGTTATTGGTTCACGAGACATCATGCTTTTCATGGTTGTACTTGTGGAACTTAAGGAATTTGTCATGTAATATCTGATTAAAAAACCTGAACAGCATTTCAATCTTTTCATATGGTTACATGGCGTGATGCAGCAGAAATAAAAACTCGGGAACTGACAAAATATAGATATCGCAACCTGTCAGGACAAAACTCTGATTAACACAAAAGATTTTCCTTATCACCAGGTGCACTAGCAGGACCCACCTAAAAAATTAGATTTTTTATTCTCTTTGAGAGTAAGAAACAACATTTATGGACCGTTAATGTCAGATTTTAAATATGAATGTGGCAAGAAGTTTTTCAGATTTCAGGATTTCCCCATTCAAGTAGATAGGACTTGGTCCTGGATGAACAAACATGCTGCCCAGAGGTGTTGCAAATATGGCTGCCAAGTGAACTGAGTTTCCTTGAAAGAGACTTCGTTATCACTTAATCACATTATGTCTGGCTAAAACAGCGTTATATTTACTACTTCTCTGTGTGTCATGTGATTGCACCTGAAGCCTCTGAATAAAACCTGTTTATTTTACTCCCAAAGGACAGACCTGACTCGAAGACAATATGGTGTAAGTGTTAAATATGTATAATTAGGTGTACAAGTCTCCGAATGTGTTTGATCGCTGCTTATACAGCAGATGGTGTGCAGACATACCTATAACACTGAATGTTCTCAACAGACACAATCTGTCTCAGAAACAGGTGTTTCAACTCTTTTTGTCTCCTTTCCTCTTTTTACGGACCAACATCCCCAGCCGAAGAGCTGCCTCTGTTGACTCGGCATGCTGCCGTTTCACGCTTGCTTCTTTCTCGGTCCTTAAGAGGCCATTTCAGGCAGTCCTTGAAGACAGAGCGACATGTCTCCCTTTTTGCTAGGCCAATAAAGTGCTATTTGTTTATTTTTAGGCTGTATCCTGCTGACCCAGGAGAGGCTTTTAGCACATTTCCTTGCTTTTCCATCCCCTCCCTCATGATTTTTTCCCGTATTGTTTTGAGCATTTTTTCCCCCACTCGTCTTTTGTATTGAATGAGTTTGCTGGAGGGAGAGAGAGTTGGCAGGAGAACAAACGAATCTGTCGGCGACTCACTCACTTTCACTCAATCTGTTGCTCTCTCTCCCACCTCCTTCCACTGCTCGTTCTCTCTCTAAGCAGCACAGGTGTTGCTGTGGCAATGATGGCAGCCTTTGTCTGGCACCGTGAACTTTGTTATTGCATCTACACACTCGAACATCCCAGATCAGACAGACACACACACGAACGCATGTACGCACACACGGCACCAATCCGTTGTATCAGTGTCCTCGGCGTTTCATCATCAAAGCAGCGTGTGGCCGGCGGTTTGAGGAGCAGAATATGAAACGGATAAAACAAATCGTTTGATGTCGGAGAGACAGGCATGCCGTCAGAAAGTACTTAAGCTCTTCCTCCCAACGGAGCGCACAAATTCCTCTCTTTCTTTCCTCATTAAGTTTCCTTCGTCGTCACGCTTCTTTTGTCTTCCCCGTCAGGGCAGTTTCAGAAAGCTTGCATCATTGTTTATGATGCATTACTGTCATGAGATTAATGAAATAATAAATATTGACTTACTTAAACATTCTGTCAATGGATGAGGTGCATGATCTTTGTGTGTGCATGAACAGCCATGCATTTCAAACCAGATCTTCGCCCGAGGAAACCTGTTACTGACGTGACTTCAATGCTGGTATATTTTTCCACAAACCTCTACAGAGAGAGAGAGAGAAAAAACAGTATGTTTTTGATACCGGTTCATTGATTTAGTGAGCCGAGCGGTTTACTTACTTGTGTTGACAAATACGGTTTATTCTAGCAGTGTTTACACATGTGGTCCAGCAGTGGTATGTGGTTGACTTCTGAAGTGAGGCAGTGAAGTCCTTGCTCTGTGTTTCCATTTTTCATGTTCCAATTCCATATGATGTTTACACCTTTTCCTGTTTAAAGACAGCCCATTTGACCTTAAACTTAACTGTCAACAATCAACCAATATCATAATATGGCAGCAGCTAATTTAGATACTGTTTGCACCAAGTATAAATAGCACCACTCAAATTGTCACATGTATTTTGCCGTTTCACTCCTTGACAACGACATTTGATTAACATTTGTCTACCCTTCTGTAGGACAATATTACTTCAGAGATATGGAAAGCACTCATTTATATAAGTTCATATTTGTCAAGATTTATTTCTTCATTATCTGCAAGTCAGTTATTTTCTCACCCAAATTTCTAGTGTCACTGCCTCACGTCTCCTCAGATAAAATGCCCCTGATGGGATCATGTCTCAAAGAGATCACACTCATTGCCACCGTTCTGCCACACATCAGCACCAAAGAGGAGTCAAGCAGCCTTTAAAGTGTAAATATATCAGAACGACCTTTGTTTAGTCAAAAATATGAATATGCGTTCATATATTTTGAAGATGAAAGGGTTGAAATCTAACATGTCCGACCTCATCCCTTTGAGTCTTTGAAGTGCTTCTCAGAAGTATGTTTTGAAGGCATTCTCATGTTAACCTTAAAAAGCGCATATTACCATGTGACTGATTCCCTGATGATATACGACATGGATGAAAGGTATTTGTAATTCACAAATGTGAGCCTGGACCACAAAACCAGTCTTAAGTCGCTGGGGTATATTTTTAGCAATAGCCAAAAATACATTGTATGGGTCAAAATTATTGATTTTTCTTTTATGTCAAAAATCATTAGTATATTAAGTAAAGATCATGTTCCATGAAGATTTTTTGTAAATTTCCTACTGTAAATATATCAAAACATAATTTTTGATTAGTAATATGCATTGCTAAGAACTTAATTTGGACAACTTTAAAGGCCATTTTTTCAGTATTTAGATTTTTTGCACCCTCAGATTCCAGATTTTCAAATAGCTGTATCTCGACCAAATATTATCCTATTCTAATAAACTATACATCAATGGATTGCTTATTTATTCAGCTTTCAGATGATATATAAATCTCAATTTTGAAAAATTGACACTTATGACTGGTTTTGTGGTCCAGGGTCATAAATAAGGTCAAAACAAGTGCAAATAAGGGTGAATTTTTGTTTCCCACCAATTTCATTTCTTTGTTATGATCTTTAGGTCTTTCATTAAATTACTTTATATACTAACGCTGGACTCGCATTAGATCCTCAGACTAAATAAAAGCGCATCTTTCAAAGTGTCCATCTGAAAATCAGTCAAAATGCAATTATAACTGAATCTACATCCTAACACAACAGATGGCAAGGTGTCTAAGAGGCTTTGGGACATCTTCTGCACTCAAAAGAATAAAGAAACATTTTACAGGTAATTGAATATGGAAAAATATCATTGAGTGCCAAGACACAGGAGTGCCATGATTATGAGTACAATGTATGACAACATCGCACATTGGGTGCTTAAGGATGACAAATCAGACTCACAAAAATAACATAACTATGATGTCATCAATAAATCAGCACTACACCATTGACACTGTTATAATTTGATGCCAGAAGGGGTTTGTCGGTGAACAATGGAACTCAGCAGAGTTTTTTTCCTGTACCTCAGAATGGCAGGATGAAACAAATCGCTCGGATGTCAACTGAATGAGAGAGTTAATAATTCATTTGTCTGGTGGGGGGGAGAGGCGATGAGAGAGGGAAAGAGACAGAGATTCTTTGAAGAAGGTGTACAGATGGTCATCAGATGGGGCTGAGAGTCGGAGTGTGGCACGGTGCTTTGACATCACCTGGGTGCACACACACCATATGCCATAGACCTGACAACCCGCCACACACACACACACACACACACACACACACACACACACACACACACACACACACACACACACACACACACACACACACACACACACACACACACACACACACACACACACACACACACACACTCACGCACACACCTGTTTGTGAACTCACTCATGTTTAACACCTCTCTTCATGCATACTAATCTTGCCTAAAAATGAGCATGTTGAACCACCATGTTTAAAAAAAACAAAAAAAAAACCAGATGATCTTCAATTTTTTCTCATTTTAATCCAAACCTTTTTACAATGTTACTTTTTGGTTGCATTTAGGTTACGTTGAGCAAAACACATTTTTTTTTTTTTTTTTTTTTTTTAGAAAATCATAACTAGAAACCTGTTGTTTTTGTTTGTTTGTTTGTTTTGGACATAAAAGGGTTATGATAACATCATAATCATAAATCCTTAACATTATTTATTTATTTATTTTACAATTATGCATTTGCATAATGCTCCAGAAATGTTGTTATTAGGGGTGTCAACGTTAACGCATGCAATTAATCTAAAAATTAACGCGTTAATATTTTTTTAACGCAAATTAATCGTTTGATAAGGTTTGACCCCAACTTCTTACCGTCATCGCAGCGCGGAAGATTATCTATCATTGTGTGATGAGGGTACAGTGAACCAGTGTTGCCAGGGTCGCGGCACAAGTGGGCTATTTTGAAAATACAGTCGCGGGAAAAATTACAGAGCTGTAGGTTGCGGTTTTTTGGGCTATTTTTATAATGTACCACGGCCGCCCAAAGTGTATATAGACAAATAAAAATTAAAAAAGATCCTTTCACTAATGTGTATTATACTTGGAATGTATACCTGGCAACTTAAAAATGGAGAAGCGGCTGTAACATCACAAACAACGTGAGTTTCAGCCAGAGCATACATGTTAAGGCTTTTACACAGCAGAAATAAACATGACAACAGCCACTACAGATTATATAAGATAATAAACACACAGTTACGATATGATATGCTTTGTATGTGATTTTCGAGATGAATGTGTACATCTGAAATGCTAATTTGTGCAGCAAAAGGCTATAAATAGCATATTTTAACATCAGCAAACAACCAAATTCCACGTGATCGCAAAAGGAAGTTATTAAAAGCAAAGTGTTTGCTAATAACAAAATACTAGAGAGAGAGAGAGAGAGAGAGAGAGAGAGAGAGAGAGATTTTCCAGACACCTTGAATCAAGGCCTAATTACACCCATCTTTAAACAAGGAGACAAGTTTGAGCCAAGCAATTACAGAGGCATATGTGTCAATAGCAACCTGGGGAAAATATTCTTAACATACGATTACAAAACTTTCTCAAAACCCACAAAATCTTGGAGAAAAGTCAAATTGGATTTCTGCCCAAACACAGAACATCTGACCACATTTATACCCTCCACACTATCATTGATAAGCACATACACCAAAACAAAACCAAAATCTTTGCTTGCTTTATTGACTTTGAAAAAGCTTTTGATTCAATCTGGCATGAAGGACTCTTTCTAAAACTACTGGAAAACGGGATTGGAGGGAAAACTTTTGATTTAATCAGCACCATGTATAAAAACAATACATGTGCTGTAAAAATAGGGAACAAACGAACAGAATTTTTCTCTCAACGACGAGGAGTTAGACAAGGTTGTCCATTGAGCCCCACTCTGTTTAACATTTCTATAAATGAATTAGCCAAAGAATTAAACAATTCGACTGCCCCCGGCCCAACCCTAACTGAATCAGAAATCAAATGTCTCCTCTTTGCAGATGATTTAGTCATTCTGTCAAAAACAACAGCTCCTCGACATCATAGAGACATTCAGTCAAACATGGGCTCTTAAAATGAATCTAACAAAAACAAAAATAATGATTTTTCAAAAGAGACCCAGGTGTAAGGAAAATAAATACACATTCAGAGCAGGAAACCGGGTCCTCCAACACACCCATGAATACACCTTTCTGGGACTAAAAATCAGCTCAACAGGAAACTTCAATCTGGCTGTGAATGCACTGAAAGCAAAGGCACTGAGTCTTCTACATGATCAAAAATACAATTCAGTATGAAATTCCAGTTCAAACCTGGCTAAAAATCCTAAAAGCAATAATCGAACCAATTGCACTATATGGCAGTGAGATATGGGGACCTCTAAAAACCCAAGATTTCTCTAAATGGGAAAAAGAAGAAATTGAAATTATGCACACTCAAATTTGTAAAAACATCTTAAAAGTTAACAGAGCAACCCCAAACAACTCGTGCAGAGCTGAATTAGGACAATACCCACTATTAATTAATATTCAAAAGAGAGCTGTGAAATTCCACCAGCACCTGAAATGCAGTGATCCGAGCTCTTACCAGGCTGAAGCCCTGCAGTGGCAGGAGCAGAACCTGCAGAAGAGCGCACTTTTACAGCTGGTACTCAAACTACACCCAAACCAGCACAGCACAATCAGGCCCAACCAAATCACACAGTTACAAAAACAAAACTACATCGCCTATTGGAAAGATGCCACTAAAATACAAAAGAAGATGGAGCTGTATTTACACCTGAAAAGAGACTACAAACCAGCAGAATACCTGAGCTGTATAAAAGATCACAAATTAAGAAAGACACTAACAAAGTACAGACTGAGTGATCACTGTCTGGCTATAGAGAGAGGATGACACAGACAAAGATGGCAGCCACGAGAACAGAGATTGTGTTCACTGTGCTCGCAGAAAGAAGTGGAAACAGAAGAACATTTCCTGCTACACTGTGATTACTATCACAACATTAGAGCTGCATATTTCCCCAAATTCCAACAAATTAAACCAAATTTTATGGCATTACCAAATGCAGAAAAATTAAGTCATATTTTAGGGGAAAATTCCAAAATGATCACAACAGCAGCAAAATATGTATCAGCCTGTCACAAACTAAGACTGTCAGCCAGTGGACAAAACTGAAGCAAGATCATTTCTTACATGTTGTACAAAGGTTTTTTTTTATTATTATTATTTATTTATTTATTTATTTATTTTTAACAATGTCTTAAAAGGATAGTTCACTTTGAAATTAAAATTTGATATCTATCAGCTTACCCCAAGGGCATCCAAGATGTAGGTGTCTTTTTTTCTTCAGTAGATCCAATTTTGATATTTTTAGGTCAAACCGTTCTAGTCTGTCAGTCATATAATGGCAGGTGTAGGTAACTGTAGCTATAAGAGGGAAAAAGAACATGCACAGAGAAATCCAAATTAAACAATTCCCCATCGTAACTACACATTGATGGCCTAAGACACGAAACGAGCGGTTTGTGTGAGAAAACGAACCATGTCCAAGTGATCGGCGCTTTCCGGCACTTGCGCAGACTAAGCCAGAGCGCGCACACACACATCACACACCGGATGCACGCGCTCTGGCCCGTGCCCAGGGAAATCTCCAGGCGCTGTCTCTCGCGCCAGATCACGCGCATACACGTCACACACCGGATACGTGCGCGCACTCAGATCACTTGGACATGGTTGTGTACAGAGAGTAAAAAACGATATAAATACTGTTCGTTTTTCTCACAAACCGCTCGTTTCGTGTCTTGGGCACCATCAATGGTAGTTACGAGAAAGTTGTTTATTTACCCTTCTGTGCGTGTTCTTTTTTTTCTTCTACGGTTACCCTACCCCCTACCGTGAGACCGGCTTGACACAGACTGAAGCGGTTTTTATTCAAAAATATCAAAATTGGATCTACTGAAGAAAAAAAGACACCTACATCTTGGATGCCCTTGGGGTAAGCTGATAGATATCAAATTTTAATTTCAAAGTGAACTATCCCTTTAAATATTTTTCTTGTTTGTGGAAAAAAAGAAAGAAAGAAAGAAAGAAAGAAAGAAAGTAAGTATACATGTACATATTTACTTAATTATTTTACAGATCTATTCTTGTTCTATGTATTATATAATTGTTTGTTCCTTATTCGTGTAATGGACAATGCTTTGGCAATACTGTGCAAGTCATGCCAATAAAGCTCATTTGAATTTGAAAAATTGAGAGAGAGAGAACGAACGAACGAACGAACATGGAACTCCAGTGCTGTCTTTTTATTTTTTTTTTAATATTTCTGCCATTTTAACTCTTCTGAATCCAGATGATATCGGAAGCCACATGATTAATGTAAATATGAATAAAAGTCACATTACCAGAATGGTTTTGTGTACAATTTTGAAAACTAGTTTTTCTGAACACTAAATATTAAAATCTGTTTTCAGATGATGTGACATAATCCTGCATTCCCAGAGTGTTAGTTTGAAAAGTAGATAATCTCAGATGGCATACTTCATGTATGAAGTCAGTAGAGCATGAACGCAAAATGAGAGAGTGCTCCTTATACACACACAAACACATACATGCACACACAAACATTCAGGAAAGAGGTTATTGATGACACAGTCTGCGAGAGATAAGCATCATTACCCCAGTGCAAAAGAGAGAGAGAGAGAGAGAGAGAGAGAGAGAGAGCCCTAAAACTCAGTTTTGAGCTTTTTTTTCCTTTTAAAAGTCATGATGTGTAACATGCACCTTAATTAAATTGGGAGTATCATAACCATGAACCAAACACTTGCACATGAACAACCATGAAAAATAATTTTCATCACAGTTAGCATGCATACATCACATAATAGCTAGATAAAACTAGATTTTATATTTTCTGAAGGAAATCTGAGTGGTGCTTACCAGTGCAAAACTTACTGCCATGATATTAGCCTGAAAACTTTCCCATTATTTGCTATTCCATTGCTAGGGTTGTAGTGATACTTAAATTATGGCCAAAACCAATAAACAAATAATTATATTCATGTCATGGCCAATAATCAATAAATGACCAATATTAAAATGATACACTATTTTGTCAAAATGAATAAAAATGAAACACTGCACATTTGAAACGCTAGATATGAACATTACAACATTTTAATGTACAGTATAAAAGAAGGATATTAATAAAGATTACATTTAATTGTGCTCTTAAATAAAATAAAAGTGTTTTTTTCTTTCTTTCTTTTTTAAGATTTATGTAAGGGTTAGACGAAATCAAATTCAAGTAAATTAAATATTTAGGGGGTAAAAAGGAAGGGGGGGGGGGGCGCGGTGGTCACATTAAAAACATATGCGTATAAGATTTTTGGCATATTTTATTGTCTACATGGTGAAAACCCCAAATCTTTTAGAAAGCAATAACACAGTTCTCTTCAGCTAGACGTGTAACTTGAGCTACTATTCATGTCTGTAGCACAGTGTGAAACAAGTTATGTGTCCAAGTTTTATATTTAGGATTAGGTGGTTTGAAGACAATATGAGCAATAGTAATATTGATGTTTCTTTAGCAAGAACCACTAATGATCTCTCATGCTCCAACACACACACAAAACTACACCCATCCCCGCCTACCAGCTTCCCTCAAGAGAGAAACTAACAATGGGAGTCAATACTATATTTTGACATCTTAGACTTTAAAAAATGACCTGACAGGTGAGTGTGTCCATGGGAAAACACCAACCTAGGCTCATTGGAAATACGTGCCTCTTTATACATTTCTGCAAGACTGAAAAAACGTACCTATACATACAAATCGCTGCAGTTTCCAGTTGAAATGAACACTAGAGGCAGTAAAACTCTGACAACTTTTATTCCTTTTCACACAAAAGTATGATTTGCAGGTATATTTTTGATTAATAAAGGCTAAATTTCACACAATTAGTTGCAGAATGTTATGTTATGACTTCAAAACAATTTTAACACCCTGCACGATTTGAAAACTGATACTTTTGAACGTTGTCATCACATATACAGCTTCATATGCATGGGTTTTCTAATCCAGTAGATTTACTCGGTAGCTCATGCGATACGGCATTGCACTTAGGTGATGAAAAGCTCGTGAAACTACGGTTCAGCTAAACAGCTCAAATCCGCATAAGGAAGTTAAAACAGCATGGCTGCATCAGCGAATACATTTTTATATTACTTTTGCATTTGTTAACACTATCGGGTAGGTTTAGGGTTGAGTTTGTTGTAGGGGATATTTTCAGCACGATGGAGCATTAATCTTTAGCGACACTCACCGGATATTTGAATTTTGAATGGCCGCAAAACGTACCTCAATCAGCATAATAAAAACACTGCAATACGTGCCTGTACCAACGTAATAAAAACGTGCCACGGTCACATATTAAACGTGTGTTTTAGCGCCACTCTCTGGTCATTACACTTTGAAACTGCCGCGAAACGTGCAGTAAGGTGCATAATTACGGGGCTGCAGAAATGTATGTAGAGGCACGTATTACCAATGAGCCTGGGTTGGAAAACACAGAGGATCCTGTGTGTGTGTTGTTTCTTCTGAGATGAAATGCAGAGCATGCACAGATCATAATATGTGAATTGTGCAGCATAAAACAGGGAGAGAGAATAAATAATGACTGAATAGAATAAACCAGGAAGGAAACAAGTCACAAAAAGGAAGTGCTGGAGTGGCAAAAAGGCAAATCGGCATAAAGCCCTCTCAGATCCCTACGTATCCACGTGAAAAATAGACTAGCAAAAGAAATGACAAAAGAAGAAGGAAGATGTGCTAAAAGCTCCTCCTCTTGAGGAGTAAAAAAAAACAGGGGACACTGATTCCCTGTAAAACAGGAAGTTGAAGACTGTCTGACATGTCCATCCCGCAGCAGCTATGAGAGCCGTAGATCACTCATCAAGCCGGAGTGCTGCGTGACACCAACTGAAATATGAAGAGCCGTTTCTTTTGACATCTGGCGTAAATCTGCGGCTCAGCGCTCAATTCAGACACACTAAACCCACAGTGCCATTTTATGATGACAACAGAATATTAAATTTATATCTCCCAACCTCCCCTGTCTGTTACTCCACCTCCTCTTCTCCCTCTCGGCCTCCCTCATTTGCCTGTGCGGAGGAGGTTTAATACACTGCAGCTTTGCAGTTGTCCCGAGGTTAAATGGATATTAGAAAACAAGAACAATGTATAAATGGTTGCTAGCAAAAACAGTGAGTTTGAGTTAAAAACATTTATATTGGATTTAAACAGATTATATGATTCGTACATATAGGATTATGTTTCCCCTGAACTTTGTTCACAGTCTGCAGGTTTGTTGTCGGTGCCAATATTTCATATTGCCTCTCTGCAAAGCATGCATTACATCATGACTGCCTCACCAAAATTTCATGCAGAAATGTAACACACAAACTGTGAAAGTTGAACTGAAATGTTCCATTGTACTGAAGCATTATATAGAAGTAGTACTTAACCTGTATGACACTTTTTACAAAATCACTGTTACCCAAACAATAAATGGATCTTCTTGTTTAAAGGGGTCATCGGATGCAAAATTCACTTTTACATGTTGTTTGAACTGAAATGTGTCTTGGCAGTGTGTGTACACAACCACCCTATAAAGATAAAAATCCACTCAGTGATTTTTTTTTTAAAATCCCGATAAATCCAACCCCCTTTCTCAAATCAAGCTGTTCTCAGATTCTTGGCTGTGTGATGTCACACATACCCAGGCCCCTCCCACGATTGTTGATTGACACTAGCGTTTCAGCATAGACCCACCCTGAGTGAGCTGTCATCAGTCCACCATTGATTTTGACGCCGGAGCAGGTGTAGACAAGAATGTCTCCTAAGCGATTGAGGTGTTGTGTTGTTGGATGTAATAATGAACACAGCAGTCGTCATTTACTCCCGACATCTGAGCCGCTGAAGATGCAGAGGATTACCTTTGTTTTTGAAGAGAATGTGCCCCCCGATCTACCTAAATGTGTCTATGTTTGCACGAATCATTCGTCAATGATTCAGCCTCACCTACAGAAGAAGTTAGTTGTAAATCGCCTTTCCTAATAATGTGCTAGTTAGCAAGTTCTGTGACAAATGTGGCTAAAGTTTACCGTCTCTCAGAGAACTGCTCGTCTCCCCACAGAAGAGAGGGGCAGGGTGAGCAGAGCTCATTAGCATTTAAAGGGACATGCAACAAAACAGCTTGCCAGTGACACTACCATTGAGAATTTTAACCAAAGTATGTTATAGACTTTTCATTAAGACGCTAAACAATCATATCAACTTGTGGAAAATGGGCATCCGATGACCCCTTTAAATATATAAACAATACCCCTAAACAATAGTCCTACTACATAGTCTGTGGCAGACCAAGCAATACATCTGTATTCAAATAACAGAAAAAAAAGTCACAATTTGATTTTGACACGCCCCTTGGCATGCATCATCGTCTTATGTAATCAAGGAGGAGCTTCTGAACAACTTATGTTTAGACATGAATCACAAGAAGGATACTGCTGTTTGGTAAAGAAAGACTTTTTTGGTGCAAAAACTCTATAGCTTTTATAAACTAACCTTGAGAAACATAATTAAATAACCTGAAACTGTATTTCATGATGATCATGACCTAGGACCTAAGTGGTTTACAGCTGTTTATGCATTAGTGATTCAATATGACTAAACAATCGACTTCACACTGTTACTGTCATTAGCATGAAATTTGTTATCTATATCAAAATTATTTTATATACAAGTATTCAAAGATTGATTTTTTTTCTTTTTAATGACAGATTACAAAATATGACTTTTCTTGCAAAATTAATTTCTTCAGAACTATCTAAAGGAATTTATTAATTAACTGTTACGATCACCAGCTGGAGTGCCCATGAACTCCATTAGAGGGCACTCCACCCAGGACTCTTGCCATTTGTTTTCTGGACTCCATTTCCCATGTGTCCCTTGCCCCTCATGTGATTTTGTCATGTGCTACCCTTGTCTCTGTGTTATGCCCTGATTGGTTCCTTGGTTGCATGTGTCTTGTTCTCATTGGTTGGTTTTGTCATGTTACCCTTTGTCTAGTATATAGGTGTGTTCGACTTGAAGCGGCGCTGCACAGAACAATCAGTGTATGACATCAAATTACCACGAGAGTGATTCGAAAGCATAAGGAGCCTTCTGCTCTCTTATAGCTCTCGCAGTACTTTGATGTCATCCACCGATTGGTCTGCACAGTGCTGCTTCAAGTCGAACACACCTTGTAAGACACTCACACCCACTCCTGGGGGCTGATTATTGTAGATAGCCATTCCGTGTTCCTAGTTCCCATGTTTTCCTTTCCGTGTTTCCCAGTTTCCCTGTTTTGACCTTGGACTGTTTCCTAGTTTCTTGATTGATTGCCACTTGCCCTGACCCTCGCCTGTTTATTGGAATACTCTTTTGCCTCTGCCTGGATTGCACTGTTTGCTGGTGTTTGACCCTGCATGTTTTGACCACGTGTATAAATAAAGCTTTTGCATTTGGATCCTCCAACTCCGTTGTCATGCTCTCCATGTTACAAGAACATCAGATGCTTATTTCATCCACTCACAAGTTTTAGAACCCTTTTAAACTTGTTTAACTATAAAAAAGCTTTTCAGGACATGACCCCAGTCAATACACAAAAAGAAAAAAACAGTCACTTATTTGTCAGTCTGTACAAACTATTCAAACTCACAACCAAATGAGTGTCATGGAGCATGTGCTCACAGTACCACTCTACATTAATATAACAGGGCATTCACACAATTATCATTATATTGTATATGATGGAATATAAGCAGGGGTAAAATTGTAGATTTAGGCTGGATTATATCAATCACCTACCCTTTAACAATAAGGATATATTAAATGGCACGAATGCGGAAAGCTGTTAGAATTTAATTGAAATGTAATTGATTATGATCAAGCTCATAATCTCATTAAATGCCACTAAATCTCAGTTTATTAACAGCAGAGGCGTTACATGTCTCTCACGTGTGCAGAATTAGGCGGAGTGAATTATGAGGTGGTTAAATACAGGCTAGCTGAGTCAGGCTAGTTGTAATAGATGAGGTCTCTCAGTGGCAGTATCAACAGTTACAGAAGAGCATCAACATAGAAAGCATTATCAATGGAAAGAATGAGAAAAAGAAACACCTCTAGTTGCTAAAGAACAGAGAGGGGGGAGAGTGAAAGGAAACTATTATTTACTGTGAAAAGTTTTCTTCAACCTGTACTGATTGGTTTCAGGATCACCCGTTAAGCTGATAATAATTGAAAAAAGCTTGTGGTGCTCTGTTGGGATGTTGGAGGAAGAGAGAGAGGGAGATGGAGAGAGCATTTTTGATCAGAGGCTGTTCACCAGACTGAAGAAATGGGCCCTTGGAGTCCACAGAACTGACTGGAGCACACACACACACCCCAAAACACAGATAGACAGAGCGTCACACTTCACACATGCTTTAACACACTCTTTCTGTCTACTGAAACATAGCTGCTTCTTTCCTTAATGGAATACTTCACCCAAAAATGGAAACTCCTTCACTTCAGAAGACTTGGAATATAGAGCATGAGTTGTATGGACTTCTTTTCGGATACTTCTGACACTTTGAGCTTGACAGCCCCGGTCCCATTTTGCTTTTATTTTTACATTCACAACAGCGACTTACAAGTGAGAAATACAAAAGAAGTGCTGAAATACAGATTGTTCAAAGATGTACAGACTGCAAAGAAAGTGCATTAAAGAAAGCACATTAACAGGATTCAGCCTGTTGAAGAGCTCATGGAACAGATGTGTCTTCAGACATTTCTTAAAAGTTGTAAGGAGCTTGTCTGTTCAGGAGGTTTGGGGAGATCATTCCAACAGATTACTGTTTCCGTTATTAGATCGTTAAATTTATTATTTACACTACCGTTCAAATGTTCAGGGTCAGTAAGTTTTTTTTTTTTTTTTTTTTTTTGATAGAAATTAATATTTTTATTTGGCAAGCATGAAACAAATTGATCAAAAATTACTTTTACATTG
>JAFVLL020016811.1:0-27642 GCA_021397915.2 Tor tambroides
TTCTTTTGCATATCTGACAGTGTAACATTAAGCAGAAGTATTTCGAATGAGTTAAACCTCCTGTATCCTGTTTTCTGAGTAACATTGAGAATGGAGCGGTTCATAGAGTTTTATTTTGAACTTGGACTCAGATAAGGAAATATGCCAGTGCTTATTTCAAGGCATGGTTTTGGGACATTCTAAACGCTTAATGTGGCTTAATTTTTTAAAACAGTGACATTGGAGGACCAAATTCGATAATAATAAAAGCTAATAAAATTATTAGGCTAATATTAATAACCTTATTAATAATATTACTAAGCAGAATAGCCCAGAATATGAACGCAACACCCTGCATGTAAGCTTTTTCTCCCCCATAAAATGCTTAAGGTAGGCTAATGAATGAAAACAGTGATTTAAAAATACCAAATCCGTTGCATTCATATTCTGGGCTATTCTGCTTTATGCTGCTTTATGATCGAATTTGGTCCTCCAGTGTCACTGTTTTAAAACATTAAGCCACATTAAGCGTTTTAGTATGTCCCAAAACCATGCCTTGAACTAAGCACTGACTGTATTTCTTTATACTTGAGTCCAAGTTCAAAATAAAACTCTATGAACCGTTCCATTGTGAACATATGGAGCTGTAACCACTGCAAGCTGTAAAGTAAACAGGAAGAGTTTGTCCGAACTCAACTGGTTTTGCGAGAGAACACAAAACATTTGAAAATAATTTTTTCCTCCCACCCTGAATTTTTCCCACCACCATGTCCCTTAAAGGGCTCCGTAGGTTTGTAATGACCTGAGGGTGAATAAATAATGACATGATTTAATTTTTGGGTGAACTAACAGCCAACTTTGAAATTGGCTGTACTATCAGTTTTAAACCTTACTTGATGATTAATGAACATCAACCCCATTATGAGAGAATAAAAAGACCAGCATTGTGTGTCATAGTCAATAAGCCTCTTGTTGTCTCCTGCAGAAGCTGATCATCGATGAGAAGAAGTTCTATCTGTTTGGGAGGAACCCTGACCTCTGTGACTTCACGATAGACCACCAGTCGTGCTCGCGGGTGCATGCGGCGCTGGTCTACCACAGACACCTCAAGAGAGTGTTCCTCATCGACCTCAACAGCAGTGAGTGCTCAACAGATCACATCCAACACGTGCTGAACCCAGCCGTTCCCATCTCATGCTGATTTGTCCTTGTGTAGCCCATGGCACATTTCTGGGCAGAATCCGGCTCGAGCCCCACAAACCTCAGCAGGTGCCGATCGACTCGACCATGTCTTTCGGTGCGTCCACACGCGTCTACACGCTGAGAGAGAAACCGCAGACGCAGAGCAGCTCCAGCACAGGAGACAGTAAAGGAGCGGAGGATGAGGAACTGAAGGGGCTGCTGGGACTGCCGGAGGAAGAGACCGAGCTCGAGGTGTGTGTGTGTGAGTGAATACAAGCCTTATACAACTACATTGCCAAAAGTATTGGGTCGCCCCCTTTTAGTGAACAGGTTTGACCACTTTAGTAATTTCCATGAGTATAAATCTTAATGTTTAAGCATATAATGATATTCTAGGAGATTGTGTGCTTCTAATATTATAGCAACAGTTTGGACAGGACCCTTTTCTATTCTAACATGACAATGCCTCTGTGTATAAGGCAAGGTTCAAAAAGAAAATTATTGATTGGGTCAGTGTGGAAGAACTTGACTGGTCTGCAGAAACCTCTCCTGTGACTTTAAAGGGGTCATATGATGTGATTTCTTGTTTTCCTTTTCTTTAGTGTGTTATGTAGCTGTTTGTGCGTGTATAAGATCTGCAGAGTTACAAAGCTCAAAGTCTCCCACAAAAGGATTTATTCTATCTAAAAGAGAAGCCTGATCCAGACCGGGCTAAAACGCCTCATTCAAACACGCCCCCACATGTCTACGTCACGATGGGGAAATATTTGTGTAATGCCGCCCAAATGTTCACGCAAAGAAAGAAAGCGTGGTTTCAGTAACCGCAGTAGTGGTGATGCAGCCGTGTCAGGGAGACGCTGTGTGTTTCTGTGCGAAAGCAAAAGCACTTTATTTGGCCTTCCAGAAGTAGATGTAATTAGAAATCATTGGTTAAGATTTGTTTACAACAGAACACAATCCAAATGTTCGAATTTGTGCAACACATTTTATGGACGACAGTTTCATGAACCTAGGAGAGTACAAGGCTGGCTGTGAAGGCTATTTCTAAAAAAAAATAAAAAAGGGTCAATTCTGACTTTGCTATGACAATCAGCGACTGTAAGTATGTTTTGTTATTAGTTGAAGTATTTGCTATTGACTGTTCAAATGCAGAGTTTTGCGCGTAATGTGTCGTGTGTGAGTGTGTGTGTGTGAGTGTGTGTGTGTGTGTGTGTGTGTGTGTGAGTGAGTGTGAGTGTGTGTGTGTGTGAGTACAGCCCGTGTACAGCCCGTCAGAAATCGTCTTAACCGCGGCTTGTGTGCAAATACGAGCTTCATCGCTGTGTCTGTCACGCAACTCTGTTCCCCTCTCAGGCTTGAACTGATGGTAAAACTAAGGACATTATTAACTGTCTTTATATTTACTTTGAAAGCTGAAGCTCGCCATTATGGTAAGGGCCGTTACATTTCCGACGCGTGCTTGTGGTGTTCGGCCAATCACAATGCACTGTGTCAGCTGGACAATCAGAGCAGACTGCGCTTGTCGGAAGGAGGGGCTTTGTAGAAAACGACGTGTTTGAGAGAGGCAGGGCATAGAGGAACTACAATAAAGTACAGTATTTGAAAAATAATGTTTTTTGAACATTAAAGCATGTTAACATATTCCTGTTACACCAAATACACAAAATAATCATCTTTAAAATAGCATCATATGACCCCTTTAAATGCAGACCTTGAGCCAAAAACTCATCTCCAAACACTAATGACTTGTACAGATATGGAAACAGTTATTTTAGACACTTCTGAAACTGTTGCAACAGAGATGGAAATACAATTTTAGAAATACCTGAATTATGTTCCCATCGTTGTTGGCACAGTTTTTGGAAGTGCCTTTTTCTGTTATAAAGAAGGGAGTGTCCCAATACTTTTGTCCATATAGTGCATGTACAAGTCACTGGTGTTTGGTGATGAGAATAGAAATATAGAAGCACACAATTCCCTAAAATATCATTATATGCTTAAATATTAAGATCTATACTCATGGAAATTACTAAAGTAGTCAAACCTGTTCATTAGAAGGGGGTGCCAATACTTTTGTCCATTTACCCCAGGCTAGTCCCAGACTAAAATGCATGTTTGAGCAGTCTCAACTAAAAATATCTTGCTCTGAAATATCTTAAAATATGTCAGTACCATTGATCTGTCTCAAGATGCACACCTGTAATGTTTTCTTCCAAGGCATTTTTATAAAAGCTGCTTAAATATCTTAATTTAACCAAGGCCTAGTCTTGGCTTAAGCTAAGCCCCGTCTGTGAAACCGGGCCTTAGTGCATGTACAGGTCACTGGTGTTTGGTGATGAGTTTTTGGCTCAAGGTCACATTTAAAGTCACAGCAGAGGTTTCTGCAGACCAGTCAAGTTCTTCCACACTGACTCAATCAGTCATTTCTTTTTGAACCTTGCCTTATACACAGAGGCCTTAACTCATACCACACACTGTATGTAGAAGACTTTTATTAATCAAAATATGAATGAAGTATAATCACTGTGAACATAGCCATTTGTGTATCAAGTTGTTCTACTATTATTATTTAAAAAAGGCCTCTAACACTTGCACTCTCTATTTGTTTTCTAACTGCATGTTTTCTTTAAAAAAAGGCCTCTAACACTAGCTTTCTCTGTTCGTTTTGTAAGTCGCTTTGAATACAAGTGTCTGCTAAATGACTAAATGTAAATGCATGTAACTGTCACTGAAGAGTTTCATGTGCATAATTTCTGTTTTTCTGATGCTTTTTTTTTTTCTTTCACCAGAACCTGACAGAGTTCAACACGGCTCATAACAAACGCATTTCTACTCTCACCATTGAGGAGGGAAACTTGGAAATCCAGAGACCCAAGAGGAAGAGGAGGAGCTCACGAGTTTCCTTCAGTGAAGAAGAGGAGATCATAAACCCAGGTGCTCACAAGATGTGAATATAGAATATATATGTAGTCTACTGTTCAAAAGTTTGGACTCAGCAAGATGCTTTTTAAAAGAAATGAATATTTTTATTCAGCAAGGATGCATTAAATTGATCAAAAGTGTGACAGTAAAGCCATTTATAGTGTTACATAATATTTCTATTTCAAATAGATGCTGTTCTTTCGAACTTTCACAGAATCCTGAAAAATATAATGTACCATAGTTTCCACAAAAATATTCATTTAGCATATATTCATTTAGCAGGAGACGCTTTTATCCAAAGCGACTTACAATTGAGGAACACAGTAAGCGATTCATCATAAAGAGGCAAATAAAGGCAGGAAGTGCTTTCAATGCAAAGTTAGACAGGGAGAGGTTAAGGAAAAAGGTTTTTTTAAGATAAAGTCAGATGGTGATGGAAGAGATGAGTTTGCATTCTCAATCATTTGTAGAGGTTTAAGTCCAGCCAGAAGAGCACTGCAGTAGTCCAGCTTAGAAATGACAAGGGAATGGACAAGAAGTTGTGTGGCATGCTCTGTTAGGAAGTCAAATCTTACTGACCCCAAAAGTGTGTGCAGTACTCGATGCACTAATCCTCCACTCTCCCTGTTTTCAGTTTCTCTGGAACGACTCAGTCTTCACACACTCTCTTCTCTCATTCTTTGTGTTTTGACTTTTGTTGCATGTCTTTTCTCTTCTCGCAGAGGACGTGGACCCGTCTGTAGGGCGCTTCAGAAACATGGTGCAGACGGCTGTGGTTCCTATTAAGGTACGATCATTGGCCTGCTCTTGTCTGCTGGTCTACTTGGTTGTTTTAGCATGTCGTCATTGATTTTAATGGATTTGTGAACAGCCGTTCTCTCAATACAATTTAAGTTGTTTGCTGCATGGCTTGCGAACAGGAAATTGTATAATGCGGGAGTAATGGCTTCTAAAAGGCTTCCTCGTCGTCTGGATGTAAAGGAGCTTAGATGTACTCAGTAGTCTTGATACATACACTCAAACCAAAATTATTCAGACACCAGATATAATTTTTGATATTGTTTTTAATAGTGGGTGCAGGACACTATAGTTCATTTATGTTAGTGAGGATAGCAAAATAAAGTAAACACTTTGACCTGATGATGTACCTTTAATTACTAATGCGAACTTTTTACACCACAGACTGAACAAAATTAAGCATTGCTTGGTAATTGGTTGACCTAAATTGGTATTATCTAATTGTGTACTTAAATTTAACAGCTGAATAATTTTTGGTTGATTGTAATCCATTACATACCTTTCTATCAAAGTTATCTGTGACCCTGGAGCACAAAAGCAGACAGAAGTAGCACAGGTTTATTTGTAGCAATAGACAACAATACATTGTATGGGTCAAAATTATCCATTTTTCTTTTATGCCAAAAATCATTAGGATATTAAGTAAAGATCATGTTCCATGAAGATATTTTGTAAATGTCCTACCGTAAATATGTCAAAACTTCATTTTTGATTAGTAATATGCATTGCTAAGAACTTCAATAAACTTTAAAGGCGATTTTCTCAATATTTGTGACCATGGACCACAAAACCAGTTATAAGGGTCAATTTTTCGAAATTGAGATTTTTACATCATCTGAAAGCTGAATAAATAAGCTTTCCATTGCTGTATGGTTTGTTAGGACAATATTTGGCCAAGATACAACTGATATTAATAAAAACATTATTCTTCCGCCAATCAACATAGTTCCTCAGAAGCGGTCGTGGTTGCAACAGAGTGGTTTGCAACAAACGTGAACAAAGGTGTATGTTTGTAGAGTCATTTACAACAGCTTCGAACGCGGCTCAACCAAACAGCATCAAGGACCGGAACTATCCGTTTTATAAATCAGTTTTGGTTTGACTTTAGGACAGTATTAAAATGCATTCAATTTGTGAAACGTCTGTCCCACAGAAGAAGAAGCTGGAAGGCCATGGCACGCTGGGATTGGAGGAAAGCGTAGCGCGCCGGTTACAGAGCTTCCCGCTGAGCGCAGGGCTGTACGGAGACCTGCCGCCCGCCAGCCACGAGGCCGCAGGGCAGGGCGGCTCGTCTGCCATCACCGGCGGTATGCCCCTGCCCTTCCCCAACCCCGCCCCAGAGGTGGACATCTCGCCCACGACGGCACAGCCGCCCGCTGTGCTGAACCCCACTCCCGCTCCCGGACCCTACTCGGCCGAGCCGCTCAACGAGCCGCGCAAGAAGAAGTACGCCAAGGAGGCGTGGCCTGGCAAAAAGCCCACCCCCTCCCTGCTGATTTAACACGGGACCCACAAACTGTGACAGATCTGAAGATTCCGTCTCGGAGTTCGTTTGAAGTTATTGGTTCCAAATGTCTTTTTTTGGAACTTTTCTGATACATACTTCAAATTAGTGCTGTCAAACGATTAATCGCGATTAATCGCATCCAAAATGAAAGTTTTGTTTACATATGATGTGTGTGTGTACTGTGTATATTTATTATGTATATATAAATACACACACATGCATGTATATATTTCAGAAAAATGTTATATTTATATATGAAGAGTTCCAATGCAAAAGCCGCTAAAAGCATCTTGGTCAAAAATGAGATAACAATACTGAGTGAACGCTCTCCACACATAGTATATGTTCATCAAGTACTTTCACTTTAAATGCACTAAATCCCAGCCTCGACTCGTTCAGAAGTACCAGTACTTACATAGAAACCTATACATAGTAGCCAGAAAGAAATGCTAATTTTAAAGAAAATCGTCAGACGTACTTAGAGGCTTTTGCATCTGAACTCTTCATATTATAATAATATTATATATTAAATTATATTTATATATAAGATAAATTATATGAATATAAATATATACATGTAAATACTTTCAAAATATATACTGTGTTTGTATTTATATGTACATAATAAATATACACAGCACACATATCATATGTAAACAAAATGAGATTAATCATTTCACAGCGCTGCTTTAAATTCATAACGCTGCCTGTTTCAGTTTGAGGCTTTGCCACAAGGGTTACTTATTTGAAGAATCTGCTGCGTCTGAAGTTGACACTATGAACTGTGATATTCACTCGCCCCCACAGATATAACCACAAAGATATATTTGGTTTATATTGCACCCCAAAATGTTTGCATTACAAAATTATTTTCACGACAAGATTACACATTCATTTTTATGGAAATCATCATAATGCAAAGAAGTCTTGGTAACACAACAAAAGGGTCCTGATAGTTAATGCATTAGCTAATATTAACTAACAATGAGCAATACATTTGCTACAATATTTATTAATCTTTATGTTTAGTGAATAAAAATAGTGTTCATTGTTAGTTTATCAGCTCAGGTCCGTTATAAATAATATTAACAGATACAATTTTTATTTTAAAAATGTTTTAGCAAATTTTGAACTTAACTAAGATAGATAAAGTGTTTTTCATTGTTATCTCAAATTAACTAATGTAGATGACCAACACTAAGTCACGACCAATTCGCACGTATTTTATGAGGTGGCTGATTCGTCCGACCTCGTGATGGGTAGGACATTCGTACAAATTCATACGAATTTGGGAACTCGTAAAATATACACTGTAAAAAATTACCGTGATTTTAACGGTAAAAAACTGTGAAAATGCTACAGTAAAAATCTGTTAAATGGTTCACGGTAAGTTCCTGTAAAATTTACAGGGAAATACCGTAAACTGACGTTCCCAGAATTCCCTGCGTAGCATTTCAAATTTTGTTTGAATTTGATGTTTTTTTTTTCCTTTGAACTATGTTTCTTCTTAGTTTTTTCTTATCAGTTATGTTTATTAGGGTTGTATGTTACATCTAATGTTGTTAAATTAATGTTTATAGCATATTTCAGTTTAATGAGTCTCACCATGATGGTGTTTAGTGCGTGTGTGAATGACACTGTGCACCTTCTATATATGCTATTAATTAAAAGCTGCTTGTGATGGGCTTTGGTTCATCATGTGACTTTCTCATCACCTCCTGCATTTGGTGGTTATCAGTGTATTTCAAAGGAACAAAACAGATTTCAGTACTTTAATAGGTTAGTATATTAACATTATATCAGTTAAAGAAATTACGGTATTTAACTGTAAATTTAAGTTAAAACCATAAAACCTATAATGTAGTTACCGTATTTTTTACGGTAGAATTCCGGCAACTACAGCTGCCGGTTTTTTACCGTAAATTTTGTGGATTTTTTTTTTTACAGTATACGTATGATTTAGAAAAATCATATGAATTCATATAAAAATTAGCCACCTCGTAAAATGCGTACGAATTGCCACGAGATCAGGTTGAGGTAACCATATCAAAGTGTTACCGAAATCTTTCATTTTCTTCATGCTACATATAATAACCTGGATATGTTCTTGTTTCATGAGCTTTCCCCTGAAAATGTGGCACCTCATGTTACAGGTTGATTGTTTCAGGCTTTTCTGAGATGAGCGTCAGCCAAATCCAGACGGAAAGCTTGGCCTGTATTGAGTCGATGTGAGTAGGTGGTTTGGGTAAATGCGTTCTCACTCGCATTAAACACACAAGCTTGTTGTTTTCAGCAGTGAACTGCATTTTAACAGAAACATGTATTTAATACATAGATTTAGCTTTTTTTTGAAAGCCTGAGAGCTTGTTTGCTAGTCAAAATGGCCACGCAATTTTCAACTGTACTTTTAATGCAAGTTTGTTTTTAAAAAGACGTTTTCGTATTACGTATTTTAAGTACAAACCAAACCAAATGTTACATTATTGAGCGTAACGCTGTGGGAGATGAATCTGTAAGTTGGAGCTACGTGTTTAATCTGTTTCTCTGTTTTCGTGAGGCAGACTGTATTATGTATAGGACATTATGAATTGTTTGAGAATACTGTGTGGGTTTATAGAGGGAAATGCAAACACTGACGGAAAGAGGACAGTGGTTTGTGTCATCTGAATGCAGGAAGCTGTCTTGTAATGTGAACTGTTTTGTTAATGTTTTTATATATATTTTTTATATCTGAATGCGATGGACTTGTGAGTGAAAAGCACAGATGAAAAGACTAAACGTGAAAGGAATTATTGTTGGATTATTTGTCTAATAAACAGTATTCCTTGCCCTTAACATGATTGATAGTTGTTGTTGTTTTTTTTTGGTAAGAAATTGTTAATGCTTCTGTGTGAAACTTACCATCATGAATGCATATGAATTTGTGGGTGACTGAAAAGTCAAAAATGTCTGTGATGTTCTGGTTGATAGATATGGTCTCTGCTAGAATGAATGAATGAATGAATAAAATAAATAAAGGCAGCGGCTATTTGCACTCAGTGTAAATAGCGATAGATGCTATTTACACTAAGCAATAGATGCTATTTACACTAAGTGCAAATAGCATATTTTTTAGAGATAGATGCTATTTACACTAAGTGCAAATAGCAATAGATGCTATTTAGATGCTATTTACACTAATTGCAAATATATTTTTTTAGCGATAGATAGGCTACTACACAAAGTGTAAATAGCGATGGATGCTATTTACACTAAGTGCAAATAGCAATGCATTCTATTTACACCAAATGAAAATAGCAGTATTTTTTAAAGATATGCTATTTACACTAAGTGCAAATAGCTATAGATTCTATTTACACTATGTTAAAATAGAAACAAAAGCATCAAAGTAGGCACACCACAGCTCCAGAGATAGAGAAGTTTTTAATTATGTTCTCACCACAGGTGACGATCCGAGCTTAAAATGCTCTTCATCTATGTTAAAATAGCAAGATTTTCTGCTATTTATACTACTTATTGCAAATAGTGCCAGTTATCTGCACCTCAGTATTGTCGTACATTATAAAACAGTACGCAATAATAACATATTGAGTGTAAATTATAATTTTAATTCAAATTATTAAATGCATTCCACCTTATTGGGACAATAAAGCCCTCCCTACACCTACCCTAACCCTACCCGATACACTTATTTTCAACTTTTTGATTATTTCCTTCATTTTTATTAAAAAAAAAAAAAAAAAAGCCTTTTTGATGAAATATGAGATAAAAAAAAAAAAAAAAAGTTCGGCAAAACGCGGCCTCGAACTCTGGTCGCTCGCGTTAAAATGCATGTGTCTTACCACCTGCACCATTATACGCATGCTAAATGGGTGTCTTTTATTTAATATTGACTAACTCAATCACACGTTAGTGAGTGGAGTTAGTGTAAATAGACACTCCGATAATTACCTGCTGGAACCAGCCTAAGCTGGTTTGCAAGCTGGTTTTAGGGGGGTTTTGACCACTTTTTTTTAAGCTGGCCAGGCTGAGAGACCAGCTAAGACTAATCAACCAGCCTTAGGCTTTTTAAAAATTATTATTATTATTTTTAAGCAGGGGCAGCTACTTCTATTTATTTAATTTTAATTTAATTTAATTTAATTTAATTTAATTTTTATTTTATTTTATTTTATTTTATTTTTTCATTTTATTTTATTTTATTTTATTTTTGACCTGGTTGAAAAATCATAAAGCTGATCACTTAGAAAATGTGACAGCACTTTAACAAGCACAATTTAGGGTATTGCACTTGTAACTTTAATTCAATTATTGAGTCATTTTGTTTTTTTAATGACTCCATGCTCTTCACGATGACATTTATGAGTGATGAACAGTTAAAACCCATAAAAGCCTTCAACAGAGAGAGATAGAGAGAGTGAGTAATGAGGTTTGTCCACTAGAGGGTAGTGTGTGATAAAGCTGTCTATGTAGGCTTCCCATACAACCCTAATGCATGATATGGGCATATGCCAAGATGTGGGAAAGAACTGCATATGGAAAGATCTTTTATAGATTTTGACCAGATTAATCTATCAATTAAAATCTAAATTCAGTATGAACAAAAAACGGAACCATGTTTCTATGCAAAAACACATTTATGCAGTCTAATTAGAGTTTAGGCTCTGCATTGAACGCAAGGATATTGTGATTATTTTATTGTTGCATTCACTCACAATGTGGCTCTGGGTTTCGTCTGGCCTGTCATTGTTTCACTGAGTGTCTTTGTGTCCCACTAGGGGTCTCTTGCACTCCTCTATGACTGTACTGTCTCACTGGCGCGGATAAATGGCACCTCATTAATCAAATGTGCATGAGTGCGCTCAGGTTGCCATGGCAATAATTATCAGAGCTGCCTAATTAACTTTCTCAATTGCTTAATGATATACGACCCTATGAACTCCCCTCTGTTTCTTCCCTCTCTATAATTCAGGCTGGGATTTTTTTTTCTCTCTTCATTTTTTTCTTCTTCTTTCCATTCGCGCTGTTAACCCGTGACCACCATTTTATGAGAATAAAACCGGAGCAGATTGATGTTAAAGTTGAGTCCTCTTCCAGCTGACTTTCTGCAGTACCTGCCACAACAGGTGGAGAAAATACAGCTAAAAAGATCAAATGTGCGCTATACAGCTGTACTGTGAAATTAAATATTGTATTATGAAGAAATCTAATGAATCTTGTGACAGATATACATCTGTTGATGTCCATAAAACAACAACAATCATTTAAACTCATCACTGTGGAAGAATGAAAAATTTATTTAAAATAGTGCTGCCAAACAGCCAAAATAAAAGTTTTTGTTTACATAATATATTAGTGTATATTATGTATATTTATTATGTATATATAAATACACACACAAGCATGTATATATTTAAGAAAGATATGTTATGTTTATATATTAAATATATTTATATATAATATAAAATCTAATAATATAAATAGGCTATGTAAATGTATATACATGCAAATATTTTCAAACTATATACTGTATGTGTGTGTATAGGCTATATATTTGTCAAACGATTAATCGCGATTAATCGCATACAAAATAAAAGTTTTTGTTTACATAATATATGTGTGTACTGTGTATATTTATTGTGTATTTATATAAATACACACACATGCATGTATGTATTTCAGAAAAATAGGTTACGTTTATATATTAAATATATTTATATATGATATCATTTATATGAACATAAATATATACACGTAAATACATGTAAATATTTTCAAAATATATGCTGTATTTGTGTCTTTATATATATATATGTATATAAATATACACAGTACACACACATATATTATGTAAATAAAAACTTTTATTTTGGATGCGATTAATCGTGATTAATCGGTTGACAGCACTTATATATATATACACACACACACACATAGTAAATAAACACAGTACACATACATATATTATGGAATTAATTGTTTGACAGCACTATTTATACTCATATAATTTATAATATATATTATAATATATATTTAATATATAAATATAAAATATTTTTCTTAAATATATACATGCATGTGTATTTATATATATATATATATATATATATATATATATATATAATAAATGTACACAACACACACATATATTATGTAAACACAAACTTTTATTTTGGATGTGATTAATCGTTTGACAGCACTAATATAAAAGCATCACTAGGCCTATATAAAAAGCTTGTTATACTTGTCTAAATCATCGTTTTGAGGTGGGATCCTGCGTAACATATTTTCTCAGTGAATTGCCTACAGCCTACATATAGACTTAAAATATTTACTTTAGCTTAAAATATGTGCTTGAAGTACCCCTTGAGATTTTTAGTCAAAATTCAATAATTTAGCAAAACACCTCTGATATCGTTATCGGCTAATGGTCACATGACATGCAGGTAAACAAATAGAATAGGCCTACCTATTTAAGTATTCTATATTATTTTATTTTTTAAAGTTATTAAGTTTTTAATTTAACATTTTGCGCTTTTAAATTAATTATTAGCTTTTCATCAACTCATAAACCCCCTGCAGGTCCATCATGAACTGAGAAACCAAAGAAGGAGGGGAAAAAAAGGGAGAAGGAATGTATTTGTGGATCTGCAAAAAGTTAAAATATTTTATAAATATGTTTAATACAATATATATAAAAAAAAAAATAAAAAAATAAAAGTGAATTAAATAAACAAATAAAAAAACAGAACATGAAAATGTCTCCATGATATCTCTAACAATACTTTCCACCTTATTTATTTATTTATTTATTTTCGATGCAGAAGCTATTTCCTGTGAATGTGTAAGACTGCATATTCATTAGATGCTATCGGTTCAGTCTGACGTCACAATTCACCGTTTCCGGGTCCAAATACTCTATCAAATGCCAAAAGCAAACATTTTACCCTCATAGTGTGCTCTAAATGCTTCAGAAAAATCATGAGCTCCAAACCAAAATCTCTGATGGCCAGACAGTCATTCATCTTTAATAAACTGTTAAAATATTGTTGTCCAGGAGTACTGAAGTGTAGGCCTACCAGTTGAGTTTAGATGTGTGTTATGAATAAACAGCACTCATAAATATCTGTTGAGATAATATTCTCAGTTGAAGCAAGTAGAGGCTTGGACCTGGAAACTGTATTCTTTATGTCACGACTTAACTACGATTAACAAAGATCAGTAAATGGTAAAATAATTTGTGCTACAATCCAGTGTGTTTATTATTAGTGATTATGACAATAAGTTATAATACTATTGTAACAAGTACCAGTTTGCAATAGCAGGATAAGCTAAAGTAACTGCAATAGCTGAAATTAAAACAACCTGATTTCTTTTTACAAGCTGGTGATTTCTTATGAAAGAAAGTCTAAAATTATATTTGGTTTCATACAAATTAACCACCAAACAAACAAATATTGCAAGCGAATGTGCTGTGTTAAAAATGCCTCCTATTTCACTAAAAATAGAGCAATAGTGGGTAGAAAACAGATATCTTAATAACGTCAACTTAATACAATGTAAACACTTCCAAATAACATTTTAATAACTGCACTGAGATTCACTATAGTAACAATATAATTATTTCTATTTGTAATAAACATGCTATCTTTAGAATATATCTCACCTTATTTTTCTCACTGTAAAAACTATCAATGATATGATCAATAAGTCATGTCAACATATGTTTTTCCATTACTTTAACTAATCAAATTAGTTTAACCAGTTGCAGTTTTTTTTTAAGTTTTAGAAGATTCAACTAAATATAAATATAAGGTTAGACTTTATTTTAAGGTGTCCTTGTTACAGTGCAATTATACATTTAAGTACTGAGTAATATTAATTAACTACTTATACTATCTATATGGTTATGGGTAGGATTAGAAAAATAATGTGTTACCATAACCTATTATCACTTTAATATAATTTGAATTAAAATAATGTGATTATACACTCCAAAATGAAAGGCAGCAATTTGAACTTAAGTTTTTCAAGCTGAAGTAGGTGGAAATTGTTAGACTGTATTAATAGGACATTGCACATGAAAATATCTAGCAGCCTGTATATTTTAGGCTTCCTCTTGAAGCAATCATAAAATCTTGGGTCTGTGGCATCAGAAAGTTTGAATACTCCCACCGTAGAGGATCGGCCCTTCTTTACAATGCCAACAACAGTCTCAGGTGAGTAAAATCAGAAACCACATTGTTTCCATGTGACTTTAATCAACTTGTTACACTTCTGAAACAGCAGAACCTTTTAAATGTCCATTCTCAGCTAAATGACTGTCCGTGGTAATCAACAGTAATCCACACATACTGCACAGACATTAGCTTGAAACAGCTCTTTAATATTCTTTTGATTCCTCCATTGATGGCTGATATCTCTGTGACTCTGTGTAGCTCTGTGTGTGTATGAGTGATGAGCGCCTGGGGCTGCAGGTGACCTCGCGTGACAGGTTGAGTGAAGGGGCCGGTGAGGGCCTGTCATCTCCTGTTCACTCACTCAGTGTCTGACGCAGCCAGGCAGAACTCTGCACAACACCTGCTGACACTCCGCTGGCCCCGCGCCTTCATGTCATACACACCGCCGTCAGGACGCACTCGCGAGGTCACACACACACACACACACACACCGCTGCCAGCACGCCACGCTCCATCTGTATGTTCTGCAGTGTCCCGCTCGAGGATCTTCTCACAACACAATTATCAAGCCTCCAACAGTCTGTGATATACGTTTGCATGCATTTTCCTGTCTTTGCTTTCTATGGCCAGAAACATACTGTAAGTAAATACGCAGACGTGAATGCCTGGGGAGGGGATGATAAAAAGTCTGAGCCATTAAACCGAATCTTAACGTATTTTTATTGAATACCAAGAAAAAAAAAGACAGATATCACTGGAATCAGTGTCTTTAAATAGAACACCTGTCTCTGTGACAAACCCCTACAAAAACAATACTGAGTAGTGCTGTCAAACGATTAATCGCGATTAATCGCATCCAAAATAAACGTTTTTGTTTATATATGTATGTGTGCTGTGTATATTTATTATGTATGTATAAATGCACACACATGCATGTATTTCAGAAAAATAGGTTTTGCTATTATAATAAATATATTTACTTATTAAATATTAATATAGACATGTAAAAACGTAAATATTTTCAAAATATATACTGTATGTGTGTGTATTTACATATACATAATAAATATACACAGAACACACACATATATTATGCAAACAGAAACTTTTATTTTGGATGCGATTAATCACGATTAATCGTTTGACAGCACTAATATTGAGCAGAAGACTTTTATTGTTGTTCAGCGGATTTTCGCAGGAAGAAAAAATAAATTGAACTTATTTCCACAACTTAATTCTTGACCATGATTTACTAATTTATTCCTTTGTTTTAGTAAATAGTGGCCAAGTTGCACTAATTTGTTCCCTCCTTTTGAATGAACTAAAACAAGGGAAGAAATGAGTTAATTGTGAATTATTCATTTGTGGACAAGATATAGTGTATTTTCCCCCGCATGTCGAGTGTGGGGCGCCGTCCATTTCAAAAGAAATTCATATGAGGCAAAACATTTCTCCTCGATTTCGCAACGGGTTCAAGTCACGCGGATTCGCCACACTGACCAACAGAAAGCTGCTTGATTTGAAAGTGACTTTTTGAGCTGTGCTTCATACAATGCTACACTATCGACCTTTTTCCCATTTAATTTCACAGAAATGTGAGCGCATTGTAAGGCGCACTTTAGTTAGTCACTTTAGCCTTGTTCAGTCTGTCAGTCCAAATCCGATTTTGTGTTCATATTTAGCAAGTGTAAACAGCAAAAAAAAAAAAAAAAAAAAATTCAGGCTTGAAATACTATTCAAATCCCATTTCTGGAAATCTGTTTCTGTCTGACCGCTCTGGGGTGCGTTTCCCAAAAGCATCGTTAGCTAACTATGGTCGTTAGTTCCATTGAACTCTATTGGTAACGACGGAACTTGCAACCATAGTTGTTTTTGTGAAACGCACCCCAGATCAGATGTTTCACCATGCAAAATGTAGACACATCAGACATTGTTTGTAGAAACTAGATTGTGTTGTTGTAAAGTGCAAGTCAAGCAGAAAATGACAATATATTTCTGGTCTACACAACTCTGTATGTAACGGCAGCACGAAATAAAGTCACGCATTCCAGTTTAATATGTTTCTGCCACTGCAAAACACAATAATGTTGCAAGGCCAACATGTTGTAAGACATCTGCAGTGCAAACCAGATGTTTCGTTGTCCTTATAAACCAGTGCAGATATTCTGTAAAATTAAAGAGCACCATGCATGGGACACATAGATCAGATCTGAACATTTGTGATACACAATCATTTAGATTGCAATCAGATACACAATTATTCTGACTGAGAGTGTGAACAGCTTTAGAGTGTTCAAATTTACAAGTTAGTGGATCAGTTTGGTGAAAGCTGAAACTGCTAATATCGTGGCATCTTTTACGGTCTGATTGCCATTGACGATGGTGAATATTAGGAAATATAAAGATGAGTTGTGCAATCAGATTTGAGTATTCTAGGGCCCTATGAACTCCGTTGTAATTTTTCCCCAATTTTTCCCCCCGTTTTTTACATTTTTTATTTTTATTTTTCTGGATTCCATTTTTCCCCCATTTTTCTAGACTATAGAAATTTTTATATAAATTTTAATGTAAAATTTTTATATAAATTTTAGTAATCAAAAAAGTCTGATTACTTGAAATCATGAAATGTACACAATTTAACAGCAATTTATTGAAAGTTTAACAAAAATTAAATTTTTAAAGCCCCATGAAATACGTTTTATTTATTTATTTTTTCTCAAATTCAGTTTTGTTTTTACCAAGTTCTATGTTTTCCAATAATTTTCTGGATTTGAATGGTTTCATTAAATTTTGATAATCCAATGCATCTCTAGATAACTGATTTTATTTTTAAAAAGGTATTTATTTATTTATTTTTAGGAATACCGTGTTGTGTATTTACATTTTTCTGGTAAATAAATTCTGAGCAGCGTTTCCCAAAAGCATCGTAAGCCCAAGTTGATCATAGCTCCATTGGTTTCAATGGGTCTGCGATGTACTTACGATGCTTTTGGGAAACGCAGCTTTTGGGAAACGCAGCAAAAATAATGTTTTAATAATCATTTTTATTAGTAGCGGTAGTACTGTCATATTAAGTACATTTCTGTCATAGTTTCTTCAAGTTAAACCAAACTTTTATTTTGGCGGGTTGCTGTGAAGAGCTTTAAGTTTCTGTTTGTATATTTGACAGTAGTTTTTCTCAAAAGAAACAGTATGATGTTCATGAAGTGACTCTCAGAGCAGTTGTAGAGGTAATGTTTATGTGTTCATGCACTCATATATTGAGGCGGTAGCAGCTGAAAAGAAACCGTGCGTCTACATCATTCATTCACACAGAGACACGTAGAACATGCCAGATTAGGATTTAAATTGTCTTTTTGTGGTTTAATATTCACAGAAGGTAGTCTGTTTCGTTTTAATTTAAGTGAACTGACCTACTTTTGATTTATTCATCCAAAAATTGGTAAATTCCATGACATTCCTCGTCATTCAGTAAACTGAATTCCATTTTAATGACTGGATTCCGCGATTCTGTCTGCGTTTTCCAAATCTCAGAAATCATAGGGCCCTAGTATTCTCAAATGCAATGTAATAATGTCTGCTAACACAGCAGTGCTGAGAATGTGATGAACTTGTAATGTGCTATGTATTGCATTCTAAAGGTGTGGTCACATTGAACACTGTTCGGCAAATTTTTGTGGGTGAAATCCAGTCATTTGAAAATGAAGTCACATGATTGGGTATTTTGTGCGAAGGTAAAATATTTTCCTATGCAACGAGTTCCAGTTGGTCACATGGATCAATCCATTGACCAACAGAAAGCAGATTGGGTTGAAAGTGACTCATCACCTTTTCCCCACTTAATTTCGCAGAAATTTCACACTTTACTCTGTCTGTCAGTCACTTTGAGTGTTCAGATGTACATGTCAGTGGCTTAGTTTGGTGGGAGCTAGTGAAATGGCTAACATCGTGGCATCTTTTATGTTCTGATATTCAATGTTGCCACTGGCGAAGACAAATATGTGACCCTGGACCACAAAACCAGTCATAAGTGTTTTTACAAATTAATAATCTGAAAGCTGAATAAATAAGCTTTCCATTGATGTATGGTTTGTTATGATTGGACAATATTTGGCCAAGATACAACTATTTGAAAATCTGGAATCTGAGGGTGCAAAAAAATCAAAATATTGAGAAAATTGCCTTTAAAGTTGTCCAAATGAAGTTCTTAGCAATGCATATTACTAATCAAAAATGAAGTTTTAATATATTTACTGTAGGAAATTTACAAAATATCTTCATGGAACATGATCTTTACTTAATATCCTAATGATTTTTGGCATAAAAGAAAAATTGCCAATTTTGACCCATACAATGTATTTTTGTCTATTGCTACAAATAAACTCTTGCTACTTTAAACCCCAGGGTCACATATTAGGAATTATACAGCTGAACTGCAGAACTGACCAATCAGAACTGAGTATTCTAGAGTGCAAAGTAATTATGTCTGCTAACACAGCAGTGCTGAGATTGCGATGAATTTGTGATTTGTTATAACTCATTATAACAAAGATGCAGTCACATCTATCATTGCTCTGCAAACTTCTGAGTGAAATCCAGTCGTTTCGATAGGAATTCATGCCATTGGGAATTCTGTGTGAGGGCAAAAGTTTTCCCCATGCACATTTTGCGACAGGTTCAAAATCGTCATGCAGATTCAACCTGTTAAAAGCTGCTTGTATTGAGAGTGACTTCTGTGTGAGCTGTGCTTCATTGTAACAGTATTCACAAAAAGACAATCCCTGCAAAACTGTGGAGATGTTTTGCTAATGTGAAAGAGATTTCAGAATGCGATGTGGAAAATCTAACCAGCGTTGCTTGTAGCCCATGTGCATGTATCTGTGTAGAGCATTACTCTATCTCCCAGATGTCTGCGACTTTCAGTACATGTCTTTCAGATTCCCATCTGAGCTTGTGAAGCCAATAAACTAGGGAAGATTATCGTGGCGACACCCTCTGAGGAGGAATGGTAGGGGACATGCACCTACATCCCGCTTCCTCCCTTGAAGTCCCCTCCTCAGCCGAGGGGTGAGATTAATCTCCCGTGTTGGATTTTGCTCATTAAATCACTCTCTCAGACAGTCAGAACCCCACAAGTCCCTGTCTTATCCTATCATTCCTCTAGTCCAAGTGCACTTCCAGATCTAAATCCTGCAAGTGAGCCCTATAAAGCGGGAGGCCATACTCCAGTGTGGTTTCCAGATCTCAAGAAGGAAAAAAAATATATAAACCGGGACTCGACTCACGATTCCAAGCAGGAAGTATTAGTCAAAGTATCGTGTGTTGCCAACCCAGAGGGAGTGAGCCCCAGCGCTCTCTCTTTGGACAGGCTCCCGTAGCCCCGAGCCAAACGCTTTCCCCTGCCTCCCTCCTCTCTTCCTCACATGCGGTGACATTGGGAGGCCACATTGTTGGCTGCGTCCCAGGTGTGAGGAGGAGACGCATTCCTGGGATGGCCATCGGCTCTGCCGGGGCAGGAACGCCCAACCGCCCCCTCTCCCGCACTTCCCCGCCCCACTCAGACAAACAATCTAAAACTATGACTTATGTAACACAACACCAGCGAGCAGAGAGAGAGAGAGAGAGAGAGAGAGAAGGAGGGGAAGAATGCCAGAGAACGAGGCAGTGGTGAAGGGAACTTGAGGACACATCAGGAAGGACGAAAAAATGAGTTTTAACTGTTAACACTTGCTAACTTGCCCAAATTTCAGCAGCTTTGTGGTGTTTTTTAAAACGTTACTGGAATTTGTTGGGGAATCCTGACCAGCCAGAAATAGCAGCAGTGGATCAAACCAATGGCATGGGTTTGGGGCCCGTTATTTGTTTGTCTGACCAATGGGAGAATATTTTGTAACCTCTTTAGAAAACGTCAGTTGTGTCCCAAATGATGCACTATACATTATGCACTAATTCTATGCACAGTGTTGGGGAGTAACTAGTTACATGGAATTACTCAAAATAAATGTAACTGTAACTGATACAGTTAATAAATTACAGTTGATGATTAAATTACAAATGATTTTTCACATCTGAATATTTTCACACACATACAGATATGATTGATTTATTTCCCAAATTGCATTGACTGCTCTAAAATACGAGACACAGATGTTTCAGGAGTTTAGGAAACATGCTTATTCGATAACTGCTTTATTTCCTATTTGGATTTATGCATATGCTTTATTTT
Organism: Tor tambroides; assembly: GCA_021397915.2. Classification (NCBI taxonomy): domain Eukaryota; kingdom Metazoa; phylum Chordata; class Actinopteri; order Cypriniformes; family Cyprinidae; genus Tor; species Tor tambroides. Next base: position 20,795 of record JAFVLL020016811.1, read on the forward strand.
TTTAAGATTAACAAAAGCATTGTGCCATTGTTTCCTGTCAATGCAAAGATTGGATTTCAAAAACAGTATTTGATGATTTTAAATCTGTACTTACCTTAAAAAGAGGTGCTAAAGTCAGATTTTGTGGTGGTTGTGCTTAAAATTTTGATTTGTATAATCTTAATTCAAGCGATGAATGATTTTGAAAGTCTGACAGTAATCAGTGTTGAGTATGACTGTAATGTTAAACCTTCCTGCTTTAAATGTTTCCAAATGATTAATAGTTGAAAACCTTTGTTAGAAATTTAAAAAAGTAATCAAATGTAATCAGTTTACTTTAATAAAGTAACTGAAATAGTTACACTACTTACTACATTTTAAACAGGGCAACTTGTAATCTGTAACCTATGACATTTCCAAAGTAACCTTCACTGACATGCATTATGTACTAGCGTATTAATTATGTAAAGTTACCTTGTCAGTCAACACTGGAGTTTGCAACAGTTGAATGCCTGCAATGATCAACATTCCATGCTTCATTTTTTCGATTAATTAAGTGCATAGATATTTTAAATGCTTTTTTTTTCTTAGAATTTTCAATGTGAACACACACTAATCAGACTACTGATACTCAAACACAGCATAGAATAGTAAATACACTGTAAAAACAGAAATGTTTCAAAAAGTAACTTAAAATAATTTGTTACCCTGCTGGCTTAAAATTTTTAGTTTAGTCAACTTGAAATGTTAAGTTACTCAATGTTAATTTAAGGGACGACTGGAATATTTTAGTTGACTAAACTAAAAATTTTAAGTCAGCGGGGTAACAAGTTATTTTAAGTTGAAACAACTATTTTGTTTTACAGTGTTAAGTACGCAAATTGGTACGCACCAAGTATTTTTGCATTCTCAATTTGTGATACTTGAGGTGCAGAAATAAGGCATTTTAAGCTTTAAATAGTTATGTTTCTTCTTATTTTAGTCATCTTGCTTTGCAATTAGATGCGTGAAATAGATGGTGATTTCGTAAAACAAACATTTTCATACAATCTACTTATGCTCCACTGTGGGTGCTTAGTTATTATTATTATTATTGATTTTTTTTTGTGTGTGTGATTTCACTTGGGTAGCACTTTTGTGATTTGTGTGATTTCAGTTTCAAATTTGCACTTTAGTTTAGGGACCAATTCTCACTATAAACTAGTTGCTTATCACCGTGCATGTTTCCAACATATAGGCTGTTCATTAGCACTTATAAAGCACATATAAATGCCTTATTCCGTATGACCACATTTGGGACCCTGGACCACAAAACCAGTCTGAAGTGTTAATTTTTCGAAATTGAGATTTATACATCATCTGAAAGCTGAATAAATAATCTTTCCATTGATGTATGGTTTGTTAGGATCGGACAATATTTGATCGAGATACAACTATTTGAAAATCTGGAATCTGAGGGTGCAAAAAAATCAAAATATTGAGAAAATCACCTTTAAAGTTGTCCAAATGAAGATCTTAGCAATACATATTACTAATCAAAAATGAAGTTTTGATATATTAACGGTAAGAAATTTACAAAATATCTTCATGGAACGTGATCTTTACTTAATATCCTAATGATTTTTGGCATAAAAGAAAAATGGATAATTTTGACCCTTACAAGGTATTTTTGGCTATTGCTACAAATATACCCCAGAGACTTAAGACTGGTTTTGTGCTCCAGGGTCACATTTTAGATCCATTAATCCACCCCACACCTAAACTTAACAACTACCTTTCTAGCTATCAATAAGCATTGCATTAGGAGTTTATTGAGGCAAAGTCATAGTTAGTTAATAGTGAGAATTGGTCCCCAAACAAAATTGTGCCCACAAACTCATACAAAATCGCCAACGGGATCAGGTTGGTTATGTGCATAACTGTGTGTTTTATGTCAGTGTTTATGGCAATATTATCATGTAACACCCTCCAAGGCATCCTGATGGTTTGATGGTACCAAAAGTTTGCAATATCTCAAATAGGCTGGTAATATATCATTATACAATTTAATGACATATATATTTAGAGCAATAAATCATACAGGCACCAAAATGTATTAATAAAGAACATGTTGAAGTTCAAGGAAAGGGGGTATAGAAAGGCGATTAAAGAGTAAGAGCAGCCAGCAAATCAAAGAAAAGTGAATAGGAGGTTATTAAGCTAATTAGGACAAGATATGCAAGAAGAAAAACTAGACATTTCTTAAGAAAATGTGAGTAGTATTTTGCAGCCATGATGCTAGAGTGTCGCAGATGGTTGTTTCTATGTGGTGTTTTTAGCATGGTACCGTTATGATCGCTAGGATGTTACTAGAGGTGCACTGACTTAAGACCAAAAGAGACCACAAGCTTTTATACCTTAGTTTAAACAGGTATCTGATATTTTAGCAAATCTGACTCATATCCGTTTGGTGGATGACTTATTCTGTTAAGTGAACTCTTGTAAATAGTGAATGAGTGAGAGGATTTGGACACAGAATATGCATGAATGTTTAAAATACATTAATGCCTCTGCGGCTCATGCTGTCTCGTACGTGAGTTCAACGCCACGGTGAGATGCTGTGATGGACATAAGTTAACAAGTTTAACTTCACTAACACTGATTTAGATGTAACGTACCAGATATTGACTACATTCTCTCAAGCTGGGCGTCCATAGCACAAAATAAGCACCAAAGATGAGCAACAGCCTCAGCAAACACCACTAATTAAAAGTACAAAAGGGAGTGTGACAGAGACACAAATAGAGGAAGAGAACAGGAAGTGGGGTTGGGGACAATGCAATCATGCATCTCGCTGTAAATCATTTTAAGCGTATTTATTTGATGGCCTAGTTTTGCCTCCCTGTGACGGACCCCTGGTTTGAGCGCAGTGTAATCTCACTGACAGAGCTCTGATGTGAACGCTTGAGACCCGCTTCAAACCCAACAGCAATTGCATGTTTACTTCCTTTAATTTGCTGTCAAAGAAATTCTCTATCACCTCGGTGAGTGTGTACGTAAGTGTCAGCGTTAGCGAGAGAAGAGCAATTAAAGATGGAAGATCTGCTATGCAGAGATAGTGTGATAGCTCCTGAAAGCTCAGCTGAGGTTACAGAAGGGTTGTGTGCTGGATGTGTGGCCTATAGGTTTCAGTCTTTAAACAATGATAGACGGATTTTAACATGAGAAGGAGAAAAAGTTTTTTCAAGAATTTTTTTTTTTTGTGTGTGTGTGTATTACTGTATGTAAATTCATCATGACACCACGATCAGCAGTGGTTTTCAGTCTGGGGCTGTTGGTTGCCTGAAAGGTTTGTGCTCTGAAGAACTCTGCCTCAGGGCAAACCGTCCCAATGCCGTATATATTTCAACAATGATGACATAAAGAAGCTTTGACTTGATCCCTTGGATATTTATTCAAATACTTCACCAGCCATATATCTTTAATCTTGACAGGGTCACATCAAGAACAACAACTTAGGAATAACTTATTGTACTTTTATATATGTGTTATATATATATACACACACTCACTGGCCACTTTATTAGGTACACCTTGCTAGTACTGGGTTGGACCCCCTTTTGCCTTCAGAACTGCCTTAATTCTTCGTGGCATAGATTCAACAAGGTGTTGGAAACATTCCTCAGAGATTCTGGTCCATATTGACATGATAGCATCACGCAGTTGCTGCAGATTTGTCGGCTGCACATCCATGATGCGAATATCCCGTTCCACCACATCCCAAAGGTGCTCTACTGGATTAAGATCTGGTGACTGTGGAGGCCATTTGAGTAAAGTCAACTCATCGTCATGTTCAAGAAACCAGTCTGAGATGATTTGAGCTTTGTGACATGGAAGTAGCCATCAGAAGATGGGTACACTGTAGTCATAAAGGGATGGACATGGTCAGCAACAATACTCAGGTAGGCTGTGGTGTTTAAACCATGCTCAATTGGTACTAAGAGGCCCAAAGTGTGCCAAGAAAATATCCCCACACCATTACACCACCACCAGCAGCCGGAACCGTTGAGACAAGGCAGGATGGATCCATGCTTTCATGTTCTTTACGCCAAATTCTGACCCTACCATCTGAATGTCGCAGCAGAAATCGAGACTCATCAGACCAGGCAACGTTTTTCCAATCTTCTATTGTCCAGTTTTGGTGAGCCTGTGTGAATTGTAGCCTCCGTGTCCTGTTCTTAGCTGACAGGAGCGGCACCCGGTGTGGTCTTCTGCTGCTGGAGCCCATCTGCTTCAGGGTTCTTCGTGTTGTGCGTTCAGAGATGGTATTCTGCATACCTTGGTTGTAGCGAGTGGTTATTTGAGTTACTGTTGCCTTTCTATCATCTCTAACCAGTCTGCCTATTCTCCTCTGACCTCTGACATCAACAAGGCATTTTCGTCCACACAACTGCCGCTCACTGGATATTTTCTCTTTATCGGACCATCCTCTATAAACCCTAGAGATGGTTGCACGTGACAATCCCAGTAGATCAGCAGTTTTTGAAATACTCGGACCAGCCCGTCTGGCACCAACAACCATTCCACGTTCAAAGTCACTTAAATCCCCTTTCTTCCCCATTCTGACACTCGGTTTGAACTTCAGCAAGTCATCTTCACCACATCTAGATGCCTAAATGCATTGAGTTGCAGCCATGTGATTGGCTGATTAGCAATTTGTGTTACCAAGCAATTGAACAGGTATACCTAATAAAGTGGCCGGTGAGTGTATATATACACTGTAATAAAAATTGTTTCAAAAAGTTGTTTCAACTTAAAATAATTTGTTACCCCCACTGACTTAAAATTTTTAGTTTAGCAAATTGAAATGTTAAGTTACTCAGTGTTAATTTAAGGGACAACTGGAACATTTTAATTGACTGAAATAAAAATTTTAAGTCAGCGGGGTAACAAATTATGTTGAAACAACTATTTTTTTTACAGTGTATGTATATATATATATATATATATATATATATATATATATATACACACACACACACACAACAACATACACACACTAAATTGTTGAACAGTCATTTAGTTTAATTTTTTTTGCAGAATGGAATTCATGTATACAGTACTACTAATCATGCCAAAATGAATCTGAAAAATGAGCAACTACCACAGAGTCAAATAACTAGTCAGAGACTTTGAATAGCTTACACTGGTAAAAATAATGGTTCCAAAAATGGTTTTTGACAAAAATACCATAGTAGAAGAACCATTTTTGGGTCCTCAAAAAACCTTTCAGTCAACAGTTCTTAAAATAACCATTTTTTTTTTCTTAATGTGTAGAACATTTTAAAATTCTGAAGTATCTTTTCCACTATAAAGAACCTTTTGTGGAATAGAATGTTGTTAAAGGTTGATGTTAAAGGTTCTTCATGGAACAATCAATGCCACACTCTAAAAAATGCTGGGTTAAATACAACCCAGCGCTGGGTGAAATATGGACAAACCCAGCGATTGGGTTAAAAGTTTAACCCAACCTTCTGGATAGTTTTATTTAACTCAGCTATTGTTAAAAATTACTATACGGCTGCTTTAAAATCAACCCAAAATAGGTTGTAAATAAAAAAAAAAAAAAAATCAGACACATAATTAATAGAGGCATCCATAATAATCAAAAGGTTAAAAAAAATGTATTAAAAATTTATTTAAAAAAGTTTATTATTTAATTAATATGTATTCAACTTGTCAAGAAATGGCCATTTATTGAACATATTAACAAATGTTAATTCCTGACCTATTTTGGGTTCGTTTTAAGCAAGAATTATAGAAATTTTAATAAAATTTTTAATAGAGTTAAATAAAACTACCCAGAAGGTTGGGTTAAACAATTAACTCAAAAGCTGGGTCAAAACAACCATATTGCTAGTCGTTTTTAATCATAAACATTATTTTACCTCTAGTAGAATGGGTTAACGGAGCTGAGAGTACTACACACACTCTTCCTGGCAGCACTGTGGAATCAGCTAAAAGATTATGTAAGGAGGAGGGGTTTGTAGAAGTTTGTGAATGATGTTCCTTCTCTGTGGAATATTCTGTGGAATCTGCAGGTGCAGATTCTGTGTGGGCCTGCTAATAAGCTTAGATCAATTGTAGTGAGGCAGGATCAAGTCTAAGCTTCTTTACCACTCGAAAAAAGGAGTTTAACGTTCAAGTAACTAAATCTCAATTACAAATGAAGCTGCGAGGGTGGGTCACATTAGATTAGCCACATTAGCCAATTAGCAGTATGCGTCAGCTAGGAAAATGTCTGACATGTTGATGTGCTTCAGAAATGTTTCAGAGAGGCCAGGTTGCATTAGTCAAAGGCTACATGATTTTGTCTAAAGAATGCTTCCACCTGTCTATAATTTCACATTTCAAGAAGGACTTCTGGAGACTCCTCTACATTAATGGACCTTGAAATCTTTTGGGTATTTGACATTTTTATGGGCTTATATACTTAACCACTATACCACAGTTCTAATAGAATTTAGAATTTTTTTTAGGGAAGATATGGGCTTTATTCAGTGAATATTTCACTCTTTTATTTTTGAAAATGTATTTCTGTATAAAACATGAAACTATTGAACATTTCATTATTAGCCATTTTTATTTATTTATTTATTTTACCATTTTGGGACAAAATAGCGGGTCATGTTGTCAAACTCTGTTGCATTCATTGGAACTCAATGGAACCTGTCAGAGAAACAAAACAGTAAAAACATTTTTGTAACAAAACAATTAAAAAAGTTAAATACCCCCCGCCCCCCCTCTAAAAAAAAAAAAAAAATCTATTGTAGTTGTTTGAACATTAAGAATGTTATGTACACATAAATTTATATTCATATTTTTAATTG